>JAQRGA010002144.1:0-10175 GCA_029237695.1 Conchocele bisecta
CAATTTATGTATGTTCATGATTGCAAAGCAGAATCGTGTTTTGGACTACACATACGCATGAATTACAGTGAAACCTTTCTAAACTGAACATCATGGGGAAAGATTCAGATCATAGATTACAGTAATAATGACAAGATTCTACACAGAGATTTTCACCAATGATTGATCGGGTTTAAAATATCCGGTCAGATCGGGTCTAGACTGCTCACCACTCTAAGTGAAACAGCCACTATGTTTCTAAAGATGCACATCCTTATTGAGCTGCAGACCTGAAGCTAGACTGGACATAAAACCCATTTCTCCAGTCACAGACCAGGGGCCTGTTTCACTAAACTTTGTACGACTAAAATGTTCGTAAGTGCACAATTATGAAAGTCTATAAATTTCACATTAACAATGTTATCTTGTAAACAATTATTGGATTTAGGCAGCCTATGCTCAATAAATGTAAATCCATCAATTGGAATTTACAGACGATCCTAAATTTGCACTTATGAACATTTTAGTCGTACAAAGTTTAGTGAAACGGGCCACAGTAGCCTATTTCACCAACATTGCAAAGTATACTTATCTAGCAAAGTATACTTTGAGGGAGACATTTTCAATTTAAAGATAAATTTATAAATTTTTATTATACTAAATTTATTACATTATCACAGCCATTTTGGCTGTGATAATGTAATAAATTCAGTATAATAATTCTGCATACTTTTAATCATCAAATTATGCAGTCATTAGTTCTATATGAAATAATGCATTTTGGGAAAAATAAATGATTACTCCCGCAAAGTATACTTTGCTAGATAAGTATACTTTGCAATTTTGATGAAATCGGCTACTGAAGCTAGACACAAATGCCACAAACCACGTTTCTTCAGTCAGATCTGGCTCCAAGGTGAAATGACGGTAATGAGATCAGAGTCTGTGCTTATAAAACTGAGCACATACTCTGGTCACATGCTCTTTGTCTATCAAACTTTGTGATATTGAGCACAGATTTGGAGAATGTGTCATGGAAGTGTTGTAAGCACAGACCCAGGGTCCGTGTATATAAAACTGTCAGAGCGCGCATCCTGATCTCACGCTCAAAAACAGCAAGTTTGATAGGCCGATGCTGAGTTTTTTGTTTTATTGGTGTTTAACGGCCTATCAACGGCTAAGGTCAAGTAAGGCTGGGCAAACGGGTTCAATCCCGTTTTAAACTGCTGCATTGTGGTGGGGGGGTGGGGGGGGTGGGGGGGGGGGGAATCCCAAAATAAGAACAGAATATTTACATCGAGAAAAAACATATTCAGCCCTGAAATTAGAAAAACCTGACCTGGTCATACCACACCAAGTCACAAGTCACTTTGCCCCTTTCCCTCAAATAGAATTACGGATAATCGTAATACTCACTTTAAAGGGTATAACCAGATTCAACTGTAACATACAAAATGCCAAAGAAGTATGTGAGGGCCAAACCAGTAGCCTATTTCACCAACATTGCAAAGTATACTTATCTAGCAAAGTATACTTTGAGGGAGAATTTTCCAATTTAAGGATAAATCTATTAATTTTTATTATACTGAATTTATTACATTATCACAGCCATTTTGGCTGTGATAATGTAATAAATTCAGTATAATAATTCTGCATACTTTTAATCATCTAATATATGCAGTCGTTAGTTCTATATGAAACAATGCATTTTGGGAAAAATAAATGATTACTCCCTCAAAGTATACTTTGCTAGAAAAGTATACTTTGTAATGTTGGTGAAATGGGCTACTGGTGATCTTAGGGTAACATATATATAATGAATAATGACCTTGACTTTCGGGCACAACGGCCGCATGTCAAAGAAGTATGTGAGGGCCAAACCAGGTCTCCCGTCGGAATTCCGGTAAGGATAAGTTGGAGAACATGCTCACAAAGGTTTATAAGCACGGACCGAGGTAGATGAATTTGTACAATAAGACACAGTTTGGTGAGAAATGCACACGAACAGTGGAGTGATAGTCTTAGCGCGTACATGTACATGTAGGTCGAAATGTGACATGAATATAATACAACTCAGAAATTAAAGCAATCGAAAATTTGAACATCATAGTAATAATCATGATGATCTAAAAACAAGAAATCAGTGACACTGATGGATGTACCCATCAAAAACATAAGCGCAAAAAACAATTAAAAATATGACCTTAAGCACACAAGTCACATGGGTGGGTTATAGCATAAACATATGGATGATGACAAATAAGCATACAAGGTTTCAAGCCAATCAGATTTGCGTACCAGAGATAGTAGATAGCCGAAAAATTTAACACCAATCTCAGACAGACAAATGGACAGGGTGGCAACTTCCTTCACCCCCAAATTGTTTTCGGATAAAAATACTATTTTGGTAGCAAAGAATGTCTAGAAAGTAGCAAAAAGTCATGTATAAAGCAATGTCACACACAAATACCCAGTTATGTTTGATGCTTATATGCCTGCCAACAGTTAAGCTTATTGTCGCTGGGTCCTAGCTGTGAACAGTGACCTTGCAAAGGTTGCGACCGTAATCTGACCTGGTGCCAGGTCCATACCACACCAAAGTCACTTGGCCCCAAATTCAAGGGGCCGTTTCTACTTTCCGGAACAAGAAAATGTGGCCCCAACGGCACACAAATGCTTCCCGGTGGCAAATTGGACAACCTCCGGCAAACTTCTTAACCAGACCCATGGACGGCCACACACTCCAAACACTATATATGCCTCTCCGCGCTACCAAGACTGGAGGCAAAAGAAGTCACAATCACAAAATATCAGCAGTCAGAATTACATTGCCGTAATCACCGAGTGGTGAAAGATCTGGATTTCAACAAGGAAACTCATAATTGGGTCCCTGGGTGAGATGAGGGACATTACAACAATTGTAGATCCCGATCATGGTGCACATTCACCTTGTCCGAGCAGTCTAACCCCTTTGCTGACAACAGTAAAGCTATTTAAGTTACCGAATGTCGAACAGAGTAGGCCCTGATCAGGCGTGGATGTGCAGTCTGATCTGGGGCCACGCTGGTTGCACATGTCGTAGTCGTACGGTACTAATACCTTTTCCAAGCCAGAAGCCCATAAAAGGTGAAAGGGGTTGACGTCCCAGCAACAGCTGATATCATATAGAGGCGAGACCTCGGTTTCAAGTTGCATCCAAAATACCTGGGGGCCGTTTCACTCCGTAGGACTAAAATGTTCGTAAATGCAAAATTACTGTAAATATCGCATTAACAATGTTTCCTTGTAAACAATTATTGGATTTACATTTATTGAGCATAGGCTGCAGCCTATGCTCAATAAATGTAAATCCATCAATTGAAATTTCTAGACGATCCTAAATTTGCACTTACGAACATTTTAGTGGTACAAAGTTTAGTGAAACGGACCCTGAAGTCCAATGCTCTATCCCTACCCTATCCAGCCATCATGTGATGCCCATTTCAAAATTATCACTACATTCACTGGAATAGTGTTTAACATCCCAACAACATAGAAAATAGTGAATGAGTTCAACGTCCCAGCAACAGCTAAGGTCATTTAGGGACCTTGATTTCAAGTCTCATCCGAAAGACAAGTGGGATGGAAATACTATTTTTATACCAACAGCGATGTATGAACAACACCTGGATTGGAAGTCAGGGCCCGGTTGCTCAAAGCTTCTGTTAGCTTAACAGACTGTTAAATCCTTAGCAATGCTAAGGATTTAACAGTCTGTTAAGCTGACAGAAGCTTTGAGCAACCGGGCCCAGGTGTTCTAACCCCTAGGTCACAACCCATGCAAAACAAAGAGGGCGATACCTATGGCCCTGGAAAGACAGACTGACAGACAAACAAACACTGGTATTTATCACACCCCATAATTGCCCCATATACACACAACCCACATAAAAACACTACGCAGAAGCGGAAAATCAGGACAGAAGCAGGTTGAAAAAAGCCGAAACGCAAAATCCAGCAAGTATTGAAATGATAAAAGGGGCTGCAACTCTAGATGCACCCGACACAATCTGCTGAGCGACGTTATACGCGACTTTGTAGTTGGGATTATTTTCCCCTGTCTGCCACCACATCACAAAACATCCGTCGGCGGCATCGTCATCAACAACTTGCCATGAATTGTCCCAAACTTTCTCACAAAAATTTGCCGAATTGTTGAATATTTCCGAAAACGTTTTGCATTGTGATCCCAATGGGCACTTTGGCGTACCTGAAAATACAACAAGAAATATGATGAAAGTTGTACCTCTCACTTCTTTTTTAGGACAAAGTTATTTGACCGTCAGCACAGGGGTCACATTGGTGGGCTATAGAATGAGACTGGATGACGACAAATAAGAAATTGTAAAATTCTATGTCAAAAATGGGAGATAATCCATGACATGGGGTCGAAAAGCATTCTCATCCCGACAAAATGTCAGTCGAAATACTAATAATTTGACAATACAACGAAATGAATATCCATGGGACCCAGAGCATTGTGTATATTTAGAGAATATATTTACATCTGACAGCTGATCCATATATCTCGAAAAAAATGTGCGTTATTCCAACTTCATGGCACCTGATATTTGTGAACAACTTGGCAAAATATCTTGAATTTTCGAATATAATTTAGCAGTCATTATTACAGCAGGACGTTACGTCATTAATAGAATCAGCCAATCGGAAAGCGACTCGCATTTACAGGAAACGTCGATTCTGACGACTGTTTTGGGGGATGACGGAGTGGCAAAACTAATGCTCTATCACAAGCACTTGCCACTTTGTGACTTGATAAGTGGCATTGTGATGCTGAATGATTTTTTTTCTTTTTTACAAATATGCAAGGTCAATTGATATACATGCAGTACACTAGCGATTTCGACCATTTTAATGGGTTTGAAAAAATCATGTATTTCACCACAGTGCTAACCTTATCACCACAGTGCTAACCTGATAAATTATATTAACTATATCATCAGGCGATTCATTTTTCTGTTACCTGTGGCTAAGATACACACATCAAGTTCAGAACTGGGCCCTGCTGGTTCAGCGCGGTTCTACTATACCTCAGTTAACCGTTTTAAGACCACAGGCCTGTATAGTGGTATTGGCAAACAGTGTAGATCCAGATGAGCCGGCTCGTGACAATCTGTCTCATCAGGATCTGTACTTTTTCAAAGTTATTTTCATATATTTGAGAACAAAAAATACCCCTTTTCATAAATCGTAAATGGACTCATCTGAAAACCATTTTGTGACAGTTGGATTGGTTCCAAAATTAACATATTACTGTCCATTCCAGTTACTTAAGGGTGAAAGGGTTAAGTATGGGATACTCCAACCTGTTGGCCAGGCCTTAAATGACCATAGCTGTTGAATCAACAGCTATGGTCATTTAAGGCCTGGCCAACAGGTTGGAGTATTGACAGGCCGTTAAACACCAATACTAAAATCAAATCTACTATACAGCGTTCCAGATAAGCTGCGTATTTGTCTTATTTTCCATGAAATCACCATCTTGGTATTTCATTAGAATTGTCTCCAAGGAGACAATTCTAATGAAATGCCAATATATGTTTTCATTTCAAACCAAACTATTCAATAATTGTTGTCTGTTAATGTGTAAACAGTAGTGTGATTTTATTTTACCCAATTAAAATATTGAAATACCCAATTACTTCAGAAATGATGGAGTGACAATACTCAATTACCAATTCCTTATCTGGAGCCCTGACTATACCTGTGCTCCAGTTGAATCCGCGACTCCAGTTCTCTATACAGGTGAAATCATCCTTGCAATCCTCCCACCAGGCGCTACATTCTGACCTACACAGGGGCACGTTGACAAACCTCTCCTTTCTGATCTTCATGCCATCAACCTGGGGAATGATTCATTGCTCGATTCAATGTGGGTGTATGCTTGTTTACCAATACAGGGCCGGCCCCTAACATTTCAGTTCCTTTTCACCCCGAAGGAATGGTCAATAAGTGTAAATCTAATAATTGTTTACAAGAAAACATAATGTTGCACTTACGAATATTTTAGTCGTACAAAGTTTAGTGAAACGGCCCCCTGGATAGAGCAACCCCATGGGTCAGATCTATTATGGAGGTAAATATCAGTGGCCATCTTTTCTTAGCAAACTGGAAAAATGTCAGCTGTCCTAGTATCGTCATATATCTTCAATTAAACCAGTTTACACAGGGCCATGATGAAAATATGTTTTTGTTTTTTTTATTGTATTTAAAAAAATCCTCCTGATATGCCCCTTTAAACCAAATATCTGTCACATATAATACATATGATATGATGTATTATAGGAATGAATGGCCTTTTTGTGGAATTTATCGGGGTATAAACTTGGAAAAGTCGCGGGAATACTGGACGAAGGCCGGAAGGCCTCGTCCAGTATTCCCGCGACTTTTCCAAGTTTATATCCCCGATAAATTCCACAAAAAGGCAATTCATTCCTTTAATATAATTCCAGCATTTGAAATAAATTCATCAATCAAATGTGCTTATTTTGACAGACGGCAGCCATTTGTTTACATTGACAGCACTGACAGCGCACCTGTAGAAAGTAATTTGGCGTGGGAGTTTACTGGGATATAAATTTTGGACAGAGACTTGCTACGGGCCAATCAAATGTTAGGGAATTGTGTAAATATTTTTGTGCTGGAATTATAATAAGGTGACTATAGCATGCAGACTTTAATGTTCCAAAATCATATTGAAACATTGAGAGGATTCATAGAAACAGCGAGAGATGAAGTCATACCGAAACCAGCCAGGGTCCAACGTTCGGCGAGCACTCGTAGAAACAGAGATCCTGGGTGAATCGGCCGCGGCACTGGGGTGACAAGGCGACCTGGCAGTGGCTCCAGTCCATTTTGTACCATGTGTCATTCACATGCATTGACGCAGCAATCTTCTCCGTACAGCAGCTACGGTTCTTCCATGGTGCACACTGCGACACAGACACAAGACAGCGTCATGACAGTTAACCCTTTCACCGCTAAATAACTGGAATGAATTTTTGCATGTTAATTTCCCGACCAATCCAATCGTCACAAAATGATTTTCAGACTAGTCCATTAATGAAAAGTTTTTGTTGTTGTTTTCTGAAAAATATGAAAATGACTTGCAAAAACTGCAGATCCCGATGAGACGGCTCGACACGAGCCGTCTCATCGGGATCTACACTGTTTGTAAATACTGCTATATAGGTCTGTACTGTTGAAAGTGTTAAATTTGTACCCATTCACATGTGCCTTGTTTGAATTACCAACCACTCTTCATGATGTCAATTGTAGCTACACCATGTGATTCACTACGTCAGATTTTCAGGCCAATAAGCACATTGAAGTAATTCAGGTACTCGGTAAGATTATAGTATTATGTTTGTATAACACGGTTTATGACAATACAATATATGTTTTTGACATTAGAATAATGACTAGTTAATGTTTATTATTCAACAAAATAAATACTGAACAACTGCAAAAATATAAGGGTTGCCAATGAATGTCCAGCCACGTCAAATATTTACCCACGGCCGTACATGGTCAAACGTTACTGTTACATTTCCATCGGAAATATGATGCAATTTGAGCACTTATGCAGTACTTTGAAAATCTGCTCCATTCAACAGCTGATTTATACATACATATTCCGGGGCACACCGCGTGATGCAGCCGCATCAATTTCAAAATTCCAATGCGACTGTCAAGAGACACATGCAATACGTAGGTGTTGGTTTGGCCCCAAAATGAGCATTGTCTACAGCCATGGTCAAACAGCACACGCTGAAAGTTCGAACACGGCTGTGAGCGGTGTAAAACAACGGCAGTCATGTAACAGTACACCTTTGACCTACCTTGTCAAAAAGTGTAGATTCCGGTCCGGGCGTCTGTTTGTGACTAATACCATCCATACACACATTGAGGTACTCCTCAGTTGTTTGGAAATTAAGCAATCGGTTGCTGCCATCGGCGACAGCAATCAGGAATACAATGAAGAACATTGAAATGGCGCCACCGGTGGAAATAGTTGTGCGCATCTTTGGTCTCGGAGTATGGACTGAAATACATAAAGTACAGGGCTCCAGTTAAGCTGCGTATTTGCTTACCTAAATACCTAATTAAAATTGCGCAATACCCAATTGAAATCAGAAGTAGCGAGTATCAAAAAGCAATACAAAAATTAATTTATGGTACCTTTATCATGCTGCAGAAAACAATAAACAGACCACAAATATAGCATATTTTTCTTATTTTCCATGAAAACACATCTTGGTATTTAATTAGAATTGTCTCCAATGCCAAGACATGTTTTCATTTAGAAACAAACTATTAAATAATTTCTGTCTGTTGATGTGTAAACAGTAGTGTGGTTTTAGTTTACCCAATTAAATTTTGGAAATACCCAATTGCTTCAGAAATGATGGAGTGACAATACTCAATTACTAATTCCTTATCTGGAGCGCTGAAGTATGTGACTGACGTGTGACAAAGCAATGGATTTTAGGAGAAAACCTAACTTCTATTTGATAATACCAATACAGAATAGACAAAGTTCAGTCGGAACATTTTATAAAGCATTGTTGCTGTTTACATTTTTGTTAAACGTTTCGTCTCATTTGTTTTTTAATAAAAATAAGTTTTGACATCTCATGAGAATCGTCTCCATTTGAGATGATTCTCATGTGCTGCCAAAACAAGGTGTTATTAAGAATACAAGATAAAGACAAATAAGAGAACACAATATTTGTTTCCCACGTTTTTAAATCCAATTAACCTTTGAGAGAGGGCCATTTACATGTAAGCGGTATTCAGAATTTGATAGCAATGCTCAACTTACTCGGTCTTTATTATAAAATAATTCTCTAATGTATAGTTGTTTTAAAAAATAAGGTATATTTTACCATTGTAAAATATTCCTTTTTTCCATAATAATTTCCCTTCAAAAGGGCATCTTCCCTAAAAGGTAATACAAATTATGGCTGGTCTGTGCTGGCTGCAAACATTGTAAGATCCGTTTATCACCCAGTGGCCCGAACTTTGAAAGACTGACTGTGAACTTTATCCCTGGCATTATTCCAGAACATGTCACCATCCACATATTTTCTATTTCTATTTCTATTCCTATAAATAAATGTTCATCCAGCAACAATGGGGATCGCAGTCAGTCATCACCCTTTGCAAATCTTTATTTATAAAGATCCGGTCCTATGCTGTATTTTAGCGTTTATTCCTTAACTGAATAGCACAAAACATGAGTTTTGCGAACAGAGTAGACCCAGATCAGACTGCACATATGTGTGCAGTCTGATCTGAGTCTACACTGATTGCAATAACATTAATAACAAGTGTGAAAATATGAATCTGGCAGATAATGTAGTCCCAGATCAGATTTCACAGACATGTAGGATGATCTGGATCAATATTAGTCAAACTCACTATATTGACTCCTTTTCAAAACAAATCATGTGACATTCGCCATTTTTACAAGCAATAAGGCTTGGGAGACTTACAGGGTTGTTTTTCAGACAAAAACATACGACTCCCCAAACAAACAATCCTGTAAAATTTCACAACTCTTTTGGAAACACATTTGGAAATATGCGCGACACAAAATTACCAATTTTCTTTAAGTCACAGGTCATAACTCCATCCTTACTGGATGATTCCGCAAACAAAACCCCAGGTGCACAACTACAAATGCTGATTAACATTCCTATATAGTTTCATGCCTGTAACACAAATACTTTTTGAGTTACTGGCGACACAAGTTAAAAATATGACCAGATGCACAATTCCACATGTTGATAAACATTCCTATATTAAGGTTTCATGACTGTAGCTCAAATAATTTTTCAGTTACATGTTTGTCATAATGTGCGATACAAGTTGAAAATCGCCACTTTTCACTAAGTCAAGGGCCATAACTCTGCAAATACTGGATTAATCCACATCTAAAACCCCAGGTGCGCAACTTCACATGATGACAATTATTCCTGTGAAATTTTGCGACTAACTTTGTTTTTGGAGAAAAATGCACAACTGGAACACAAAACAGTGTCGGATAACAGGTAACGCAGGTGTCACTGCTGCAAGGTTTTGTTTATATGAAACATATATAGCAACTAGAAAATGTGTTCATAGAACACGGA
>JAQRGA010002145.1:0-13396 GCA_029237695.1 Conchocele bisecta
ACGAATGCGTAATTAGTAATCTCGTAAAAGTATATTTCCATGACGCACCTTACACTGTCTATATTGGCACCCAAACAATGTACTTGGGTGACGATCAGACCAAACCTGGCCTTTAACCTGTGACACAGAACAGCTTTCGGTATACACATGTTGCGAAATCACAATGTCGGTTGTTTTTACAAACTGCGATCTACACCGGCGAAATCACTCGCAGTTTCAGGCATTGCAAAACGTGTCATGGAAATAGAACCGTAAAAAATGTTACACCCATTCTACAGTTGGACGTATCATTCATTAATTCACAATGTTCATGTGGACTGTGACAATAATAATTAAGAGCGTGTACTTATGAATGATACAACATCCTTGTTTGATAATTACCCAAACTTGTTGATCGGTAAGAGTGTTCGCGATGGTGATCAACATGTCCCAGTTGGGGATGAAACTTCCATTTATTAAACACATTGTTTGTTAATGCCCTGTACCATGGCAAGTCTAAGACTCGTTCCATGGTACCATGTATCGTAATCATCTCCTAGATCAACTGGAAGTAATGCAATGCCGCTATCTTGAATACTAACGTTACATAATCGCTCATTGGGACACATATTATTGAACCAGAATTGGAAGGGGTTATCATTTAATCGATGTGCGACATCCGAAGTCATATAACCATGTCTGTTGTCAAACAGCTTCATGTCATCTTTTGGAATACACACAAACTCTCCATTATTTGACATGAAGCGGGTGTACTGCCTTCCTTGTTCAAGCTTGTGCTTAATGAAGAGAATAACGCGGGCATTATTGATACAGACGGGAATCTCACCCCTTCTCTTTGCATCAGTAAATTTTCTAACTGTATCGATATCGTCTACGGTATTCTCTTTAATAAGCCGGTTGGTTATTTCACCTTCGATATCATGAATTGACACTGAGGACAGCTCGTCATCCATAGTCGATGTGCATGTGTAGTTTTCTGTAGCTTCATTAGAGTGTAATGGTTCGAGTGAAATGTAGTGACTCTCTGCAAGGTGTATAATGATTACCATATCTCTTGCTGTTACATCACGAGTTTGTTGTTCGACGGTGCTGTGTATGAATTGCGTTGCATTGTCGCCTAAACTTGATACCACCATTATCCCTACACCATATGCATGGGATGCCGCAAACAACATTAAATTGTCCCCCATGCGCCATTGTCCATATTCCTTAAATATTCATCTAAGCTATTGCCAATAATGAAATCAGACAAATGACTTCCATTGGATGATCGTGGATTGTCTCGCAGATATTCAACACATTCCCTTCTCACATCAGCGTGTGTTAAATGGCGACCAAGAATTTCGGATATTTGTAGCGCTAGACAGTGAAATAAACAGTACCCATCTGATGGTGTTATGCCTCTTTCAACAAGACCGAATTGTAGACCGTTCCTAATTAGATTGTCATATTCATTTGTATTATTGCAACTTATGGATTTCCGTGTTTTCTCCATGCACTTCATGCGTAATAAAAAAAAGTGTTTGTCGGTAGTTGATGACAACGATAACAAGTGCAACATGCACGGTTGCTGACCGATTATCAAACAACATGTACTACTCATTTTGTTTGCACACTCGTATTCATACACCTCATTACACGTCGTGCCAGTGCAAGAACATATTCCGTTGCCTTTTGTTCGTTGTTGTCGATACCTTTCCTCATCTGTTGTCAGTGATGTTATATTGTTAACTTTATACCAGAGTAACTTTTGTCCTTCAACCTCAACTTTATATCTAAATTTAGAAGTGTCTACGTCTACAATTCTTCCTCTGCATACTCTAGGAATTTTTAAGTTTGTCGCGCCCCGTTTCAATCTAGTGTCTTTTCTCTTTCCCTTCACAAGTACAGTATCACCGATATTATATTTTGATCGAGGATATTTTTTAAGATTGCGTCTGATCATTTCATGGAAGAGTAGTCGCTATGAGCTGCTGCTTTCTTTCGTATTTCTCTACCGGACTGCATGCGCTGGGATAAGTCCTGATTTATACCTGCCTCTGACTCATGAATATCTAATTCTACTTGGTTACAGTCTAAATCATCTTGAAGATCAACATCGTCATCGCTGTCAATCGCGTCTCTTCCAAGTAATACTACATCGGCATCACTTCCAGATTTTCTACAAAAGAAAACCTCAAATGGACTAAGTGTTCACAATGACTCATGCTGTGCTTCATTATATAGTTTTTGGTATATCGGTAGCATATCTGTCCAACAAACACCTTCTTCCAACCGCCTTCTTGGTCCTGTAATTTCTGCTTCCATGTTCGATTAGATCGCTCAATTTTACCCTGGGATGGTATGCACTAGAATGGATGACTTTTATGTTAAGCGAACGACATAATTTCTCTACGACGCCACGAAATTCCGAACCTTGATCTGATTGCAGTATGTGGGGTGTTTCGAATTCGATGTATATATGCTTCAGCTTCTCCGCTACCTCGCTGCTTGTCTTATTCTGCAGTGGACGGAGCCAAACGAATCGGCTATACAGATCCATTACAGACAGCACCCATTTATAGACTGTGTCGTCAACAGTAACAGCTATATTTCTGAGATCTACAAGATCTACTTGATGCCTATCATGGATAGAATTCGCCCTGACTGGTCGTAATGGAGCCTGGTTTTTTTAACAAAGGATGGCGATGCTGCTGTGCCGGATTTTTATTTAGCTCTCGTTGGATGTGGTGTTGCCCCAATCCGGAATAGATATGTATGAGTCGTCTGCAAAGTTTCTTGGCGCCATCTCCTCTGGTTTGGTTAGACAATTTATGAACCACCAGAGGAACTTGCATGGGACTTTCGTAGAATTATTTTCCCTGTTGGCGGGTGTACAATCATTAGTTCTCTTTTCCCAGAGATTGGATTATGTACCACTTGAAGGCCGTAATTTCCACTTTGCATGCGTCGGTAGGCTGTCCGTTGGTATACAGTACGTTGTGATTTGGGAATTTCCTTGAATTGCATGTCCCCTTTCAATACTTTGAGCATGACTGCGTATACCTCGTCCGGCAGCGGGGCAGGTGTCCGGGTACATTTTCCCTTCCTCCAATCCATCTAAAACAAAGGGTAACATAGTAGCGATATTAGAGTGCTTAGTAAGCATTGGAACATACAGACATACAGTGTGCATGGAACACAGTCGGTAGAATACACTGGTGTGGCACATGTGGTGTGGATAGTGTAGACAGTGGGGACAATGTAGACAGTGGGGACAGTGTAGACAGTGGGGATAGTGGAGACAATGTAGACAGTGGGGACAGTGGAGACAGTGTAGACAGTGTATACAGTGTAGACAGTGTAGACAGTGTAGATAGTGGAGACAGTGTAGACAGTGTAGACAGTGGAGACAGTGTAGACAGTGTAGACAGTGGGGACATTGTAGACAGTGTAGACAGTGGGGACAGTGTAGACAGTGTATACAGTGGGGACAGTGTAGACATTGTAGACAGTGTAGACAGTGGGGACATTGTAGACAGTGTAGACAGTAGGGACATTGTAGACATTGTAGACAGTGGGGACAGTGTAGACAGTGTAGACAGTGTAGAAAGTGTAGACAGTGTAGAGAGTGTAGATAGTGATGACAGTGTATACAGTGGGGACAGTGTAGACAGTGTAGACAGTGTAGACAGTGTAGACAGTGGAAACAGTGGAGACAGTGGAGACAGTGGAGACAGTGGGGACAGTGTAGACAGTGTAGACAGTGTAGACAGTGTAGACAGTGTAGACAGTGTAGACAGTGTAGACAGTGTAGACAGTGGAGACAGTGGAGACAGTGGCGACAGTGTAGACAGTGTAGACAGTGTAGACAGTGTAGACAGTGTAGACAGTGTAGACAGTGTAGACAGTGTATACATTGTAGACAGTGGAGATAGTGGAGACAGTGTTGACAGTGTAGACAGTGGGGACAGTGTAGACAGTGTAGACAGTGGATATTGTGGGGACAGTGTAGACAGTGGGGACAGTGTAGACATTGTAGACAGTGGAGACAGTGAAGACAGTGTAGACAGTGGCGACAGTGTAGACAGTGTAGACAGTGTAGACAGTGTAGACAATGTAGACAGTGTAGACAGTGTATATAGTGGGGACAGTGTAGACAGTGTATACAGTGGGAACAGTGTAGACAGTGTAGACAGTGTAGACAGTGTAGACAGTGGAGACAGTGGAGACAGTGTAGACAGTGTAGACAGTGTAGACAGTGTAGACAGTGTAGACAGTGGATATTGTGGGGACAGTGTAGACAGTGGGACAGTGTAGACAGTGTAGACAGTGGAGACAGTGGATACAGTGTAGACAGTGTAGACAGTGTAGACAGTGTAGACAGTGTAGACAGTGTAGACAGTGGGGACAGTGTAGACAGTGTAGACAGTGTAGACAGTGAAGACAGTGTAGACAGTGGGGACAGTGTAGACAGTGTAGATAGTGTAGATAGTGGAGACAGTGGAGATAGTGGGGACAGTGTAGACTGTGTAGACAGTGGATATTGTGGGGACAGTGGTGTAGACAGTGGGGACAGTGTAGACAGTGTAGACAGTGTAGACAGTGTAGACAGTGGGACAGTGTAGACAGTGTAGACAGTGGAGACAGTGTAGACAGTGTAGACAGTGTAGACAGTGTAGACAGTGTAGACAGTGTAGACAGTGTAGACAGTGTAGACAGTGTAGACAGTGTAGACAGTGTAGACAGTGTAGACAGTGGAGATAGTGGGGACAGTGGGGACAGTTTAGATAGTGTAGACAGTGTAGACAGTGGAGATAGTGGGGACAGTATAGACAGGGTCAGTGTAGACAGTGTAGACAGTGTATACAGTGTAGACAGTGGAGATAGTGTAGACAGTGTAGACAGTGTAGACAGTGTAGACAGTGTAGACAGTGTAGACAGTGTAGACAGTGTAGACAGTGTAGACAGTGGAGACAGTGGAGATAGTGGAGACAGTGTAGACAGTGGGGACAGTGTAAACAGTGTAGACAGTGGAGACAGTGTAGACAGTGTAGACAGTGTAGACAGTGTAGACAGTGTAGACAGTGTAGACAGTGTAGACAGTGTAGACAGTGTAGACAGTGTAGGCAGTGTAGACAGTGGGGACAGTGTAGAAAGTGTAGACAGTGTATACAGTGGAGATAGTGGGGACAGTGTAGACAGTGTAGACAGTGTAGACAGTGTAGACAGTGTAGACAGTGTAGACAGTGTAGACAGTGTAGACAGTGTAGACAGTGTAGACAGTGTAGACAGTGTAGACAGTGTAGACAGTGTAGACAGTGTAGACAGTGTAGACAGTGTAGACAGTGTAGACAGTGTAGACAGTGTAGACAGTGTAGACAGTGTAGACAGTGGAGATAGTGTTGACAGTGTAGACAGTGGAGACAGTGTAGACAGTGTATACAGTGGAGATAGTGGGGACAGTGTAGACAGTTTAGACAGTGTAGACAGTGTAGACAGTGTAGACAGTGTAGACAGTGTAGACAGTGTAGACAGTGTAGACAGTGTATACAGTGTAGACAGTGTAGATAGTGTAGACAGTGTAGACAGTGTAGACAGTGTAGACAGTGTAGACAGTGGAGATAGTGTTGACAGTGTAGACAGTGGAGACAGTGTAGACAGTGTATACAGTGGAGATAGTGGGGACAGTGTAGACAGTTTAGACAGTGTAGACAGTGTAGACAGTGTAGACAGTGTAGACAGTGTAGACAGTGTATACAGTGTAGACAGTGTAGATAGTGGAGACAGTGTAGACAGTGTAGACAGTGTAGACAGTGTAGACAGTGTAGACAGTGTTGACAGTGTTGACAGTGTATACAGTGGATATAGTCAAGTGTAGACAGTGTAGACAGTGTAGACAGTGTAGACAGTGTAGACAGTGTGGACAGTGTAGACAGTGTAGACAGTGTATACAGTGTAGACAGTGTAGATAGTGTAGACAGTGTAGACAGTGTAGACAGTGTAGACAGTGTAGACAGTGTAGACAGTGTAGACAGTGGAGATAGTGTTGACAGTGTAGACAGTGGAGACAGTGTAGACAGTGTAGACAGTGTATACAGTGGAGATAGTGGGGGACAGTGTAGACAGTTTAGACAGTGTAGACAGTGTAGACAGTGTAGACAGTGTAGACAGTGTAGACAGTGTAGACAGTGGAGATAGTGTTGACAGTGTAGACAGTGGAGACAGTGTAGACAGTGTAGACAGTGTATACAGTGGAGATAGTGGGGACAGTGTAGACAGTTTAGACAGTGTAGACAGTGTAGACAGTGTAGACAGTGTAGACAGTGTAGACAGTGTATACAGTGTAGACAGTGTAGATAGTGGAGACAGTGTAGACAGTGTAGACAGTGTAGACAGTGTAGACAGTGTAGACAGTGTAGACAGTGTATACAGTGGATATAGTCAAGTGTAGACAGTGTAGACAGTGTAGACAGTGTAGACAGTGTAGACAGTGTAGACAGTGTAGACAGTGTAGACAGTGTGGACAGTGTAGACAGTGTAGACAGTGGAGACAATGGAGATAGTGGGGTCAGTGTAGACAGTGTATACAGTGGAGACAGTGAAGACAATGTAGACAGTGTAGACAGTGTAGATAGTGGGGACAGTGTAGACAGTTTAGACAGTGTAGACAGTGTAGACAGTGTAGACAGTGTAGACAGTGTATACAGTGTAGAGTGTAGATAATGGAGACAGTGTAGACAGTGTAGACAGTGTAGACAGTGTAAACAGTGTAGACAGTGTAGACAGTGTAGACAGTGTAGACAGTGTAGACAGTGTATACAGTGTAGACAGTGTATACAGTGTAGACAGTGTATACAGTGTAGACAGTGTAGACAGTGTAGACAGTGTAGACAGTGTAGACAGTGGATATAGTCAAGCAAGTGTAGACAGTGTAGACAGTGTAGACAGTGTAGACAGTGTAGACAGTGTAGACAGTGTAGACAGTGTAGACAGTGTAGACAGTGGAGACAGTGGAGATAGTGGGGTCAGTGTAGACAGTGTATACAGTGGAGACAGTGGAGACAATGTAGACAGTGTAGACAGTGTAGATAGTGGAGACAGTGTAGACAGTGGGGATCGTGTAGACAATGTAGACAGTGTAGACAGTGGGGACCGTGTAGACAATGTAGACTGTGGGGACAGTGTAGACAGTGGACAGTGTAGACAGCGGTGGTGTGTGTATGGAGTGTGTGTAAATACGGCGGGCCTACACAAATAATCGGATAGCTAAACATTTCCAGTTTATAGTTGTTGTTTCTTATTTCAATACATAGTAATGCAAGATGCATGTAGTATACATGTGGACTGGTTAAACAATTCCAACGGTGGGAATATTACATGTTTATGAATTGACCCATTATGTTTCCTCATTGGGTAGACCGCTGCTCCCATTCTCAGTATCAGTAGGCTATTTAGATATACAGTCAAACCTGTGAATAAATGCCAGCTATGGGAAGAGAAACATCTGGCCTTTGTTTTCACAATTTCATTTATGTAGTAATTGAATAATTTGTAAAAAACAAAACGTGACTGTTATAGATGGGTTATTACTATTCGGGGTGGCCTTTAGCACGTGTTCAATTGTACATGTATTTAATTCCAATTAGACAGTCGCTTTTAGTATGTGTCATATTACACCCGTGTTGCCTCGGCATCCCGACACGCGTGTTGGTGAGATTACACGGTCATTACATGTAGCTACAATTACCACACTATTGTTTATAAATAGCAAGGTGTCTGGCTAATGGCGTCCACACAGCCCGGCCAGTGTAACGGAGGCGGGGCCTTAGCATGAAACCACAACACATTTACAGATGCTCAAAATATGTTATCAATTACTTCTCGGATACTTACAGTTCCTCCAGAATAAACTGTGATTGTCATAACGCATAGTAATGCTATCACAAATAATTGCTTCTGATTAAACATCGTTTGTCTTCTGCTTCTTCGCTGCAAATATATCTGTTGCAAGGCGCACAGAAATCGCGCGTCTGTTGACTTGTGTACGATTATTTTCAATTCCGCGGAAAATAAGCAGCGAAAAGTTGTGTAATTGCTTGTTATAAATATCGTTTTCAAAATTATTTTTTTTACATTTTTAGTTTCAATATTTGTATTGTTAATTGTTTTAATATTTATTCCGATACATACTAATAAATATAAACTGTTATGTAAAGGCCGTGCCCCAAGATATGTATTGAGTATTTTCAGCCACGGCCTTTAAAGACGTTAAATCGAAACCAAGTGTAGTCCGGGAACGAAATAGATGCCCGTGTGAGGACCAACATAGATGCCAGTGGGGAACAGAATAGAGTCCGCGTAGCACAGTTGAAGAACATAATAGATGCCGGGAACAGAATAGATGATGCACACACGTATGTCCCCGATCATACAGATGTACGCACGTTGCTAAATTCCTCAGAGCTATTAAATAGCTGTCAGATTAAACATTAGTCCCAGACCGTGGGAATGTTTTGAAACATGATTACACGGCGCAATTAGGTCAGTTGGCCACACGCGCTCACGGCCCCGCGACCGCTGCAATTGATACCCCCAGCGGCAATGGCACACCACAGTACAGGGGAGGGGCTGCATGGGATAATGGTCCTAGCGCATACACAGCTCCCTACCCAGTGCCAGTACACACTAACTCCAGTACGCGTCGTAAGGAGAAACAACCAGATGTATTTGATGGTAATTCTGATTTCAAAGATTTTATTTCACACTTTGACCAAGTTTCAGTTTGGAACAATTGGTCGGATCACGAGAAATCGATCCAACTGGCTATGTCATTGAGGGGCCCAGCTCAGCGGCTGTTGGCACCATTCCAGACGCACAACGGATTCCATACGCAGAGTTGCGTACCTTGGTTGAGTCCAGATTTTGTCCTCATGAGAGAGTGTCGGCGTTTAAATGTGAGTTCAGAGCCCGCAGGCGGGCGAAATCTGAGAATGCATCTGACTATGGCCACGCCATCGGACGCTTGGCAAACTATGCATTCCTATGCATGCCACATGATGCTAGAGAAGAAATATTGATTGATCAATATATTTCTGGTCTAAATGACACAGATTTACGGAAACATGTGCAATTTGGCCATCCTGCTACTTAGGATGCTGCGATGGCACTGGCGATTGAATGGGAAAGTTTTATGAACTCACTTTCCAACCGTAAACCGAATGTGCGGTTTGAGGACTCAGACGTTCAGGTAAACACGGTGACAACATCAGTGCAACGGCCAGATAATACGAAACAAAAATATCGCAATGCACATGTACATACCAAATGTAGTACACGTACACAACCCGAGGGTGACATACTGAAAATCGTCTCGGAATTCTCGTACAAATTAAACGACGTGGTGAATGACATAATAAATATCACACATCCGAAGACAAGGCATGAGCCTAGTCAAAATAATTCAGAAAACATTAGAAGTTGTTTTAAATGTGGAAAACAAGACTTCATTAGAGATTGCCCTCAACGGTACCATGCAAACAGTACAGACGTTCAGACACATTGAACACAGTCGGGAAACACACCAGCCTCTTCTTTAAGCTAGGTTTGTCTTCCGCAGATGTTTGCTCGGGAGAAAGGCCACACATCAAATTGTCCGCTATAAATCATGCATGCTGGTTCTGTTCCGGTGACATAAATGGTATTCGATCCGAAATTTTGGTCGACACAGGGAGTGCAGTGACACTGATTTCCGTAGAATTATACAACATATTTCAAGGTACCGGACTT
The DNA here is from genome assembly GCA_029237695.1 of Conchocele bisecta. NCBI lineage: Eukaryota > Metazoa > Mollusca > Bivalvia > Lucinida > Thyasiridae > Conchocele > Conchocele bisecta. The sequence goes on from JAQRGA010002145.1 coordinate 9,769, forward strand.
GAGCAGTATCAGTGTACATTGACTGTGGCTGATGGATCTCCGCTGCAGATTCACGGGAAAACAGGATGTACAGTGAATATTGGTGGTCGCTCTTACGAGCATACGTTTGTGGTTGCAGAATTAAAGGGATTGTCCGCGATAATGGGTTTAGATTTCCTAGAACATAATTGTGGAATCTTAGATTTATTTAAAGGTACACTGAGATTAATGGGTAATTACATTCGGTTACATCGTGAAAAGAATGATACATGCTTCCGTATACGCTTGACGGAAAACATATCTGTCCCGCCGGAGTCTGAACTGATGGTAAAGGGTTATTTTGAGGGAAACTGGAGGGAGGGTCCCAATGGGATTATTGAACCACTTACTTCTTTCAAGCAATCATCGAAACTTCTGTTATCCAGAGCGATAGTAGATCCACACAAGCATGACGTAATATTATCTGTTATGAATATCACACCAAAGTACGTTGGTGTACCCATGGGACAGCAGGTAGCTGAATTACAACCCATGTTAAAGGTATATCTGATAGTAGTGGGGTCTCTACCGATCATGAATGCCAGGATTGTGTAATGTTGCCTGAACATCTCAAACCGCTGGTCAATAGTGCTTCAGATACCCTGAATATTGAACAGAAACAGCAGTTATCTGCAGCACTATTCGAATATGCTGATGTTTTTGTGGGCCCTGATGGCCAGTTGGGCCAGACTGACATTGTCACCCATAATATTGACATAGGCGACAACCGCCCTATGAAGCATGCGCCTAGACAAATGGCGACTGCGAAGCGGAAAATGTATCCAAAGAAATTGATAAGATGTTAGATGATGGTATTATTGAACCAAGTGACAGTTCATTCGCCTCGCCTATTGTACTGGCGACCAAGAAAGACGGCTCAATCCGCTTTTGTTTGGATTACCGTAAAGTCAATGAAATTAGTAGGAAAGATGCATTCCCATTACCAAACATACAATAATCCCTCGAATCCCTGTCTGGTTCAATATTCTATTCATGCCTCGATTTAGCCTCAGGTTTCTATCAGGTCGCCATGAGCAAATCTGACAGACACATCACGGCATTTTGCAGCCATCGAGGCCTGTATGAGTTCCGTTATATGCCCTATGGACTCTACAACAGTCCTGCCACGTTCTCACGACTTATGCAAGCTGTGCTCGGCGGTTTACTGTTTGAAAAATGTTTGTTATACATTGACGACATTATAATTATGGGGAAGACCTTTGATGACGCACTGTACAACTTGAAATCTGTACTCCAGCATCTCCGTGACGCAAACTTAAAACTGAAACCGAAAAAATGTCAGTTATTTAGAAAAGAATGTGTATATCTGGGACATGTGGTGTCAGAGCAGGGTATGAAGTGTGACCTCAGCAAGATAGAGGCGGTGGCAAAATTGCATCGTCCCCAGAATGTAAGCGAAATCCGTAGTTTTCTGGGTCTGGCATCTTACTATCGCAGGTTCATTGACAACTTTGCAAACGTGGCATACCCATTAACACATCTCACACATGGTCTTCTGACGTTCACACATTTGAAACACCTACTTACACATATCCCCTGTCTAGGTTTTGTGCAGAGGGAGGGAAAATTCATTTTAGACACTGACGCCAGTGCATATGCAATTGGGGCTGTACTCAGTCAAGTCCAAAATGGTGAAGAAAAGGTAATTGCATATGCTAGTGGGACGCTCAGTAGAGCACAGAGAAACTACTGTTCCACATACCGAGAGTTGTTGGCGATGGCAGTATTCGTCCGCCACTTCCGGCACTATATGTGGGGCACCAAATTCCTGTTACGCACTGATAACTCGAGTATATCTTGGCTCAGAAAGTTCAAGGATCCAGAGGGGATGGTTGCCCGATGGATATCAGTACTCGACACATACGATTTTGACATAGAACACCGTAGAGGCACACAGCATGGTAATGCGGATGGACTGTCCAGACAAATTGTGAGAAAGTGCAAGAGTGAGAGCTGCACTGATTGCTATCCAGTTCTAGTACATACCCAACATTCACAAAGTTGTACCTCAGATTGTCACGTGCCTGAGCGGCAACAATGCTGCGGTGGACCACCAGAGTCTAGCACACGGGTGACACCGGTATCTCATACAATTGACGAAGTAGCAGTCTCGACCCCGGAAAATTGGAATTTAGTGAGAAATTCCGGGAATTCCGGTTGGAATTCCGAAAATTCCGGTGGGAATTCTGATGTTTCGGCGGGCATGTACAGCTGGGTGGAAGAAATAACCCCAGACAAATCGAGGGAGTTTCAAACTCGGGATTTTGACATTGGTCCGATTCTAGCTTTAAGGAATAGCTCTAGTGAGTTGCCTTTGAGAAAACAGTTAGAAGGATTAACGAGGAATGCTAAGTCCTTAGTGGGTTTGTGGGAAAAACCTGGAACTTCATGATGGTTTGCTGTATAGAAGAGTAGGAAGTGGTGTGGGCAACTTACAGTCATTGCGACTGGTTGCCCCTTCTGAAATTCGTGCTCGGGTTTTTAAGCAGTTACATGGGTGTAAAACTGCAGGTCACTTGGGTCGGGACAAGACGCTACAAGCCGTAAAAAGTAGATTTTACTGGCCGTCAATGACGAAAGATGTCACTCTTTGGTGCAAAGAATGCAGTTCGTGTGCACGGCGTAAGCCAGGGCCTGGTAGAGGCAAAGCACCTCTTCATCACGTGGATGCAAGCTTACCTTTAGAAAGGATAGCAATCGACCTTATGGGCCCCCTTCCAAAGACGGATAACGGAAACGAGTATATAATGGTGGTTGGTGATTACTTTTCTAAGTGGAAGCAGGCATTTGCATTGCCTGACATGACCGCCCAGACGGTAGCAGATAAGTTAATGACCGAGTTCATATGTTTATATGGCTGTCCCAGATATTTGCATACAGATCAAGGGCATCAGTTCGAATCTGAACTATTCCAAAAACTCTGCGACCTTTTGGACATAGTAAATACTATGACTGTGCCGTACCACCTACAAAGTGATGGCATGATAAAGAGATTTAACCGTACTCTGCAAAGTATGCTAGCGGTGTTTGTGGATGACCACCGTTGTGATTGGGATGACTTCTTGCCATATGTTATGATGGGATATAGGTCTACAATCCACGGTTCTACCAACTGTACTCCGAACTTGCTGATGCTATCCCGGGAGATAACTCTTCCTATTGATCGCATGATCACTCCGCCACGGGATCAAGAGGATATCTGTCCCGTGGAGTACGTGGAGTGGGTGAGGGGTAGCATGCAAGAAGCGTACAGGCATGCAAACGACCACCTCAACAGTTCATTTGTGAAACAGAAGAAATATTACGACGTAAATCTCAAACTGAGATCGTACACTGTGGGGGACTGGGTTTTCAGATGGTACCCACCTCATGCAAAGCAGAAATTGGGTCTGGGTTGGTCGGGTCCGTATTTGGTCGTAGGCCGGATTTCGGATATTACATATGTAATCCAAAAATCGCCTACCGCACGCCGCATCTCGGTCCATGTCGACGATCTGAAACTGCTCGTTGGATCCGATCACACAGAGAGCTGGTTAAATCCGGTGCCGGGTGAAAACGCGGGTAACGATGTCAGTCATTGCGCTTACAG
>JAQRGA010000215.1:0-17035 GCA_029237695.1 Conchocele bisecta
TCTCTAACAACGGAATTCCAAATGGGTGAGGGGCTCACACCCCAATATGTGGCCAAGGCTGACCTTGACTTAAATTACCCAAAGCAGCATGAAAATAAGCTCAAAATAAAGAAATAAAAAATAAAACTTCAGAAAGTAAAAAAACTACTATTCCAATTCCAAGACCACGAATTGTTAAAGTGGTGTGTTTTCCACAATAAGTCCCTTCACGCACCACATCTCGCATTCAAAAAAATATACTAGATATTAACACTATAAAACCAAAAGATAAAAACATGACCCTTTGATTTCCTCCTGGGAATAAATCCTTTCATATTCACCTAACAAGCCCGCTCACTAAAAAAAAAGCTCCTAAAGCCGAACTAATTGGTCACGGTCTAGGCTTTACAATTTGATACCCACGACGAATCAACCCTACATAATTATTTACTTTATTATTATTAATCAATATTGGTTTTAGAAAATATATATTCCCATTTTTAGAATGCAAATCTAACTTTTTTATTAAAATATAAAACCTTAAAAGAGGAAATTTTAATTTTCTCCTTTAGATTCAAAGCCTAATGTGCATTTAAACACTTCTCTTTTAACTATAAAGATTATTTATCTACCCTTAGTTTACAAAACTAAAATCCTTAATAGACTATTATAGCTATATTAACGAAAAAATTACTATAGAAACCCCTAAAGTTAATGGGAGAAACTTTTTTCAAGTTAAATTTATTAATAAATCATAACGGTAACGAGGATAAGAAGCTCGCGCCTGTACTACAAAAAATATAAAACCTAAAATAAAAAAAATAAACTTTAATATTGAAATTCTTCTAAAAATATTAAATCCACCTACCCTTCCCCCTCCACAAAATAACAAAGCCCTAATTAAACTAATAAAAATAATATTGGCATACTCAGCTATAAAAATTATAGCAAACCCAACTCCCCCATATTCCACATTAAAACCTGATACCAACTCAGATTCACCCTCCACAAAATCAAAAGGAGATCGATTAGTCTCTGCTAAACATGTAAAAAATCAAATCAACAAATATAAATACACTACACCACCAAATCAAATACCAAAATCAGATATATAGATAGTATTAAACCTACCACTTAGGATAACTGGCCCCACAATTAACAAAATAATTACAACCTCATACGAAATTACCTGTGCTACAGCACGCATAGCCCCAAACACCCTATACTTTGAATTAGAACATCACCCTATTAAAAAAATTGAATACACCCCTAAAGAAGAAACACATAAAAAAAAAATCATTCTAAACACTATTATTCTACCATTACCGGAAAAAGAAACAGGCCACCATATCACCAAAGCTAAAAATAATATAAAAAAAGGTCCAACTATAAACTCAACAGCACCAGCCTTTATGGGAACAAAATACTCCTTCATAAATAATTTAATTGCATCTGACATAGGTTGTGGTAAACCTTTTAACCTGACTTTATTAGGCCCCTTACGACGTTGAGAATAAGATAAACCCTTACGCTCATATAAAGTATAAAAAGCAACCCCCATTAAAACAAAAACCAGACATAAAACAAAGCAAAATACCCTTACAAACACTTCACAAGACTTGGAAAATATTTTCCTCTAAAAGCTTTGAAGGCCACCAGTCTATAAGTAACTTAAAGTCTTATCCATGTGTTTTAAGAAAACATTTCCATCTTAACATCTTCAATGTTATATTTTAATTAAACTATTAAAACACTATAACCCTACTTGAAACTCCTTAATTCACAATCGAAACCAATTAAAAGGAATAGCCTCTAAACAAATTGGTATAAAAGAATGTTTAGCACCACATATTTCAGAACATTGCCCATAAAAAACTCCATACCCCAAAGTCTTAAAAGTAGCACAATTCAAACGCCCAGGAACAGCATCTACCTTTACACTTATAGAAGGTAAAGTCCATGAGTGAATTACATCAAAAGAAGTAATATTAACACGAACATCCATTAATCCAGGACAAACTACACGATTGTCTACCTCTAACAAACGATAATCTCCAACTTCTAAAGAACTAACATCCTCTATATAAGAAACAAACCTAACTCCTCCATCATAATTAATATTTCTAAAACTTCTACTAACTACCTCTTCTAAATTAATTTTTTTCACTTGGAAATTATTTAATATCGAATAATCTTTCAACAAACTAAATTCTCCCTTATTATTAAAAACATCTCTTTCGATCCCGCCTAACTCAAATTTCCCTAAATTTCCTAACCCTCTTATATTATACTCATACCTTCAATACCATTGATTACCAATAGCCTTAAATAGTACATCATATTCACACTTCCTTAAATCTATTCGATATAAATTTCCTAATGAAGGAACAGCCAACATAATTAATCAATAAGCAGGAAAAATTGTTCATAAAATCTCCAATGTCTTATTGTCCTCCTTTCAAGCATAAGTTGTAAATATTTTACTTGTGCCAATAAATAAAAGTATTCTTAACAAAAAAATTAAAATATTAGTTATTAAAAACATAGTTATATTATGATATTCGATTAAAAAAAATAAAATTATTGAATTTGAATTTAAAAAAAAAGTTTGAGCCCAAACAGCCATATATCATATTTATATTACTTCCAATAAAACCCTAAAATAACCCAAACCCAACTTTTTTTAAATAAAGGAAATAAAAAAAAAACAATAAAAAAGACATAAGAAAATCATTGCCCCAATTCAATATAAGGGTAATGCACAGGACTTAGCCCAACTCATGAAAGTAATACAAAATTTCTAACAAACCCTCAATAGCAAAACTGCCCTAATGGGCTATAAACTAATCCACGAATTCTTTTATTTGGATCTAAATAAGGCATAAATAATAAAATAACTACAGAAAGAACTAAAACCACAACCCCACCAACCTTTCTAGGTACTGAACGTAAAATTGCATAAGCAAAAAGAAAATACCATTCAGGTTTAATATGAGCTGGAGTTTTTATATCATCTGCCTCTATAAAATTAACAGGATCTAAAAAAAAATCAGGGGTTAAAAAAGATACAATAAACAATACCCCTAAATACCAAACAAATCCTAAAGTATCTTTCCATACATAATAAGGTGAAAAAGGAATTTTTCAATTATCAACCTTTACTCCTAAAGGACCATCAGTAGCCACCTGATGTAAATATAATAAATGAACCACAGTTAAAACTAACAAAATAAAAGGAATTAAAAAATGAATCACATAAAACCGAACTAACGTAGAACCTCTAACAATAAAACCACCCCAAATTCATTCAACCAATATTACCCCAACATAAGGTAAAGCCGTAAACATATTAGTAATTACTGTAGCACCCCAATAAGACATTTGTCCTCAAGCTAACACATAGCCCAAAAATCCCTCTGCTATTACCAAAATAAACATAACCCAACCTACAATCCATGCCTTTTTATACACATAAGACCCATAATAAAGTCCACGCCCCACATGACTAAACAACAATATAAAAAAAAAAGAAGCCCCATTTGCATGCACCCTACGTATAAACCACCCTATACTAATATCTCGTCTTCCCTCAATAATTAAAGTAAATACCTCTCCTGAATCCGGAATATAATGAATAGCCAATATTAAACCCCTCACAATTTGAGATACTAAACACACTCCTATTAAAGAACCTAAATTTCAAAAAAAACTTAAATTTAAAGGGGCCATTAAACGATAAACCCTTATTCTTGCAATTCTTAATAACCAGTGACCTTCTCGAATAGAAACTCCATTAACCAATTTTCACAGAGGAAAATTTTTCCATAAACAAGGCTACAACTTGCCACTTCAACAGCCGTCTATGATATCCTGAATTTGATTAAAACAAATAACTATAGGTTAAAAGCCTATTACTTTAATTAAGTTACCAGAATACAAAATTTATGTTATTTCCCTTAATGAAAATCCTTTTGCGTGGAAAGCAACTATACAATTATACTAATAACACAAATTTTCACCAATTTCAAAGGGGGCACCCCTTCCATTAAAGCTGCAATTTAATATTCACAAAAACTGTTGAAAATATTAAGCATTGGAAATAACATTTCTTATTTTATCCCATCAAGATAATCCATTAATCTGGCACAATGCCTTTAACCTACCCACCATACCCGAAAATATCTACCACCAAAATCCCTACCCATAAAGGAATAACAACTAAAACCCTTCCTAAAACACACCGCCTATTAATCCTTCCGTCTATCTTAGTACCTATAATTAACCCACCATGATTAATTATTCTATACATATTTAAAGAATACGCCGCTGCAATAAAACAAATTAGTATTATAGGAAAAACTAAATATATTGAAAAATTTCTACCGCTAATAAATAATCTTAACTCAGCCACTATGGCCACACAAGGGGGAACAGCTATATTACAACAAGCACACACAAATATGATTATAGAAAATAAAGGGAAACTCAACAACACCCCTTTTAATAAAAATAACCTACGAGTCCCCATAACTTCAGATAAATAATTAGCTAAAAAAAATAACCAAGGAGAACAAACCCCATGTGACAATGATATTAAAATTATCCCTTCTCAACCTAACCACCCTATTCTTATAAACCCAACTATTAAAAAACACATATGAGAAACAGAAGAGTAAGCAATTAAAGCTTTCATGTCCCTTTGATAACAACAAATAACACCTCTGATAACACCACCAATTCCCCCAATTACCATAAAAAACTCAAAACCCCAAATGTATTTAATTCCTACAAACCAATAAAATATAACTAACCCATACACCCCTATTTTTAATAAAATTCCAGCCAACATTATAGACCCTGCTACAGGGGCCTCTACATGAGCCTTAGGTAGCCACCCATGAAATCCAAATAAAGGTATTTTAATACAAAAAGCCAAACTTAATATAATTATTATAACCCAACTCATAGAAAAACTATCTCCCAATAAAAAAAAACTATTAACTCTAACCCTTCAAAACCACACTAAACACATTAGTAAAGGTAAAGAACCTAAAATAGTGTAAATTAATATATATATCCCAGCTTCAAATCGCTCAGGTTGACGCCCCCAACCTAAAATTATAAAAACAATTGGAATTAAAACCCCCTCAAAAAATAAATATATATAAAAAAAATCACTTACACTAAAAAACAAACAACAAATTAAAGTTAATAAACCTAATAAACCTAAATACCCTCTTTGCAAATCTCTCTTCTTTATTATATTAGTAACCAAAATCCTTAATATATAAACCCATAAAGTAAGAACCACTAAAGAATTGCTTAATCTACCACTAATCAATTCAAAAGACACACACACAATAGATTCAATTTGATAACTTAACAAGGATATTATTAATCATAAAATAAACCCCACCCCAGCCAATATCCCACATCAAATTAAATTAGAAGGAATAAAAACTCTTACAAAAATCCTTACCATAACCCTAGCTATTACACTAAACCCTGTCATTATATATTAATATCCCTATTTAAATTGGGACCCCCCCAATTTAAATAGTTTTTTAATTAAGCCTTCCTCGTAGAATGGGGGCCCCCCCTTCATTCTAAAATCTCAGTCATGCTTAAACATACTTGTATAAACCAAGGACCTTTAACAAAAAAATTAAACCCCCAACTTCCAACAACTCTCGTGTTCTCCACTCTTTTCAACCCTCTCCACATACTTCTAACCAAATATTACTTACTTACTACTAAAAGAAGTCGCTTGCTCTACGTCTCCACCGCCTCATGTCTCACGCCGCTCTTCTAATATTGTTAACACACAAGGTAAGATCTTCATGGGGGTCCCCCTCTTGCTCCTGCTCAGTTCATTGGCCAGGAGCTTAACGTTCCCCCATAAAAACTTATCAGTGCTTAACAGTATTCTCCTCGACTCCTTCGGGACTCTGCGGATACGCTTGAGTCTTCACACCGAATTTAGCAGATCGGAATGAAACATTTGTGTTATCGGGTACATGGTGAGTATCGAAAATTTTGAAGAATCTCGGAATTTGATTTTGTATCATAGGGAACCTTTCCGGTTTACACTAATATGCTACCTCTCCTTCCCCTTCAAAGGGGATGACAACCACCCTCCCCTCCTCACCAGGAGGTTCTTTTTTTTTCCACCCTCACTAGACTTTCCTTTACTCACAAAGAATCGGCCACCCACACCCCCTGCTATATTAAAATAGCCATAAATAAAGTACTTATTATTATTTATATTTTTAACCTTTTCCACTATCTTATTCAGCATAAGATAGCTTTAAGGGGAATACAAATTATTAAATCCAAAATATATTAAAATACTTGTAAAATTACTCTAGCTCCCTCACTTCCACTCACATGAACCAATTCCACTAAAAGCCTTAACCCTAGCGCTGCTTCTGCTACAGCAAAAACAACCACTAATATTACTGCATGAGGATTCCCAACTACCCCTCCTCTTCAAACTATAGAAAAAAAAATTATTAAAAACAGTAACTCAAAACATAATAAAATTATTAACACTCTTTTTTTCTGAATCAACAAGATAAATAACCCTAAAAAAAAAAAAAAAAAAAATAACTCTATCATTAAAAGGAAGAACAGACTTGAACTGCTCAAATAACAGATTAGAAGTCTGAATTTAGTCCTACTTTCCTTCATTAATACCAGTTTCTACTAGTATTACCATGTTTCGACTTATCCCCATTTCGAGTTATAGGGGAGCATCGGGCGGTTTGTACGCACATTATTACCACTTCATTTTCTCTCTCTTTTAAAAAATTACTTTTAAGTCCTATTTCATTTAATTATTTCACTTTAAATTTCAATTTTTCTAAATTTGTAACCCAACTAAGGCCTGTAAAATTTGCACCACGTTTACCTGAAATCCTAAATATAATTTATATTTATTTAGCAGATATAATGCCTCTTCAAAGACTCCGCTGGCAACGGCGGTATAGCAGCTTATTTTAAGGTAAGGTATTACGAGGATCATCGAATTAACCGTCAGGTTCCCCTAAAAGGATTTAATGCACCGCCAAGTTTTTTAGACTTTAAACAATAGTTCGTAGTCCCCGTCATATATTTTACATCTTTATTAATAGGTAGTAACCTAGTCACAATAACAGACTTCGTTATATTAACTTTAAAAAGAAAGCTCTTCTTATTCATAGGCTTACTTAAAAAAAGTGTATTTTCTTTTACTATTTAAGTTAAAAAACTTACCACAAATTAATTAGCTTGAAGAAAAAGTTTAACCGCAGCTGCTGGCACTTTATTTAGCCTCCCCTTATTTTTTGATATTTAATCTATCTTATAAATAATTGTTTAAACTTTATCACTGAAGTTGTGTAACTTATTGAATCATTGCATTTTTACTAAATCAAGTAAGAAACCTTAAATTAATTATTTTTATTTCTTATTACTTCCTCACAATTCGCTAAGACTATCATGTGTTTATACAAAAATTTATACTAATTTCCTACCAAAACCAAATAGCTTTTTGTAAAAAGAATTTATATTCTACCCTTAAGTCCTAAACCTAATGCACATAATTATGCTATTTTACAAAAATCGGGATAACTCCATCCACAAATTATGAGTTTGTTAACTTTTTTAGTCTACGATTTTTGGCTTTACTTCTCACAGTGGAGATTTAGTCCTTCATCAAACACAAATATTAATAATAGCAAATATCCTAATAAATAATAAAAACAAAATTATATAACTTATTGGGCCAAACTGAGGCATAAGTTCTTAAAGGGCTACCCCTTTACTTTAATATGAAAAACTAACGTGTACACAACACCTTAAGAACTAAGAGCGAAGAAAATTTTATCTTATAGGTGGGTCATGAGCCCAATAACTTTTTTAGTTTACATCTCTTTCTGTTATTTGAATTAACTCAACTCTTTTGTCCCCAAAACAAATATTTTTTATAAACTAAAAACAGAACTTATAAACAAGGAGATACTTCTCTTCTTCTGAGCCGAAATCAGACACATTTTAAATGCTTCTTATTTATCCTACAAGCTTTATAAATTTATTTTTATTTTCCCACTGATTTAGTATAAAACAATTCTCAGGTAAATTATGTTGTCTTAAAGGGAATTCCCTCCCTGTAGCCTCTCCTGCTGACACAGGAAAACAATGCCTAATTATAACTCGCTGGAATGTAAGCCCTTCCCATAAAATAAATATAAACCATATTACCCTAACAAAAGATAAAAGAGACCCAACCCTGGCCATTTTATTTCAAAACCAATATACATCAGGATAATCACTATAACGACGTGGTATACCAGCTAAACCTAAAAAATGTATAGGAAAAAACGTAATATTTACCCCAACAAATATCAACATGAACTGGGTTTTACCCCAAACAGGATTTAATCCTAAACCTGTTATTATAGGGAATCACTGGAATAGCCCAGCAAACAAGCCGAATACCACCCCTATACTTAAAACGTAATGGAAATGAGCCACTACATAAGCAGTATCATGAAGCACAACATCTAAAGAAGCACTAGATAAAATAATTCCAGTTAACCCACCACAAGTAAATAAAAATAAAAACCCTACCCCCCAATAAAAAGAAATATCTCACCGTAAAGCTCCACCTGCCATTGTAGCCAACCATCTGAACACCTTAATCCCAGTGGGGACAGCAATTACTATTGTAACAGCAGAAAAATATGCACGTCTATCTACATTTAAGCCTACTGTGAATATGTGATGACCCCATACAATAAACCCTAATAACCCAATTCTATATATTGCGTAAGTTATACCTAAACTACCAAACACCCATATTTTACCTCTTTGATACATTAATACATGGGAAATAATCCCAAACGCAGGAAGAACTAAAATATAAACCTCTGGGTGCCCAAAAAATCAAAACAAATGTTGAAATAAAATAGGATCCCCCCCTCCACGAGGATCAAAAAACCTACAATTAAAATTTCGATCAAACAATAATATTGTAATAGCCCCTGCAAATACTGGTATTGATAAAATTAACAATTTAGCAGTAATTAAAATACTTCTTACAAATAAAGGTATACGAGGTAACCCAATCCCTCCTTGTCGAAGATTATAAGAAGTAGTAATAAAATTAATAGACGCTGCAATAGACCTAGCCCCAGCCAAATGTAAAGAAAAAATGGCAAATTCTATTGCACATCTATGCCATCCTACCAAAGAAGCTAAAGGAGGATAAATAGTTCACCCAGTTCCAACCCCATAATCTACATGTATAGAGATAGCTAAATAAAAAAAAGAACAAGGCAACAATCAAAATCTTAAAGCATTTAACCGCCCAAATACTATATCAGGAGCCTTTAACATTAAAGGTACTAACCAATTACCAAACCCTCCTATAATCCCAGGTATCACCATAAAAAAAATTATTACTAAAGCATGAGCGGTCACTATAACATTATAAAATCTTTGATCACCCCTATAAGCCCAAACCGAACCAGGCTGACTTAATTCAAGACGAATAAGTACCCTTATCCTAGTCCCAGCTAACCCAGTAAATAGGGCAAAAATAAAATATATAGTCCCAATATCTTTATGATTTGTAGTTTTTATCCAACGACCTCTAAACAATTTATTAATCTTTAAACTTTCTAACATCCTTATAAAAGCCTTAAAATATATAAAATTTAATCTTAATGTTTTTACCAATAAACTCATTATTATATTTAATTCTTTCACTCTAACGACCCTTCCATTCACTCATGAAATAACCCCCACCCCAAAATAAACAAAAATAAAATCTCTAATATTAATCTTCTTATATTAAAAGAATTAATAATTCTACTTACATAAGGAAATAAAAAAACTAATTCTACATCAAACACTAAAAAAATAACTGCTAAAAGGAAAAATCGCAAAGAAAAAGGACTTCGAGATCTTATAAATGGATCAAACCCACACTCATATGTACTTAATTTTTCACGATCCAATGTATTTTTTCACGAGATTAAGCTAGAAATTAATATTATAGTTAAGCTAACAATAGCCCTCACAATAATAGATACACCGGTTGTAAACATGTATTGAAGAGAAAAATTCTCTATCTTTAGATCTTAACTCTAATGCATTAACTACTTCTGCCACTTCAATTTTATAAAAGCCTTTGAGTTCGCCAAAACCCGTAACATGTTTTCAAAACATAAAAAAAAGCCTATAGCACTAAAAATAAAAATTTAAGTCCTTTCGTACAAAAAATTTTTTTTTAAAATAAATAAAGATAGAAACCAGACTAGCTCACGCCGTCCTGAACTCAAATCACGTAAGATTTTAATGGTCGAACAGACCAACCCTCTAAAGCTTCTGCAACCTTAAGGTTATCTTGATTCAACATCGAGGTCGCAATCCCTTCCTTCAATTAGTACTCTCAAAAAGAATTACGCTGTTATCCCTATGGTAGCTTTTTCTCTATTCACTTATAGTGGATCCATATCTTTTATAATAAGAATGTAATTTACATCACACTTCGATTTCCCAACTAAACATTTTGAATTATATATTTAAATCATTATTTAAGCTCAATAGGGTCTTCTCGTCTATTAAATATACTAAGGCATTTTAACCTAAAAAAAATTTTAATTATTGTAAAGGACACAGTTGGACTCTCGTCAAGCCATTCATTCCTTCCCTTAATTAAAGGGCAATTTATTGCGCTACTTTAAAATAGTTGTAACTACTGCCGTTAAAAAATTTTATGTATCCACCGGGCAGGCACGACTCCTTATAACTACAAAGAGCGATGTCTTTGGTAAACAGGCAAAGCCCATTTTTGCCGAATTCATTCTTTACATCTATTTACTTAATTAATTTAACCTTTATAATTCCTAGAAAAGTATTATATTTAATTTTTTTTATATAATTATCCTATACTAATTTTATTTTATTAAAAAAAGGGTACAAAACAATTTATCTTTATTTTAAAATAATTTAATTTGAACAAATTTTTTATAGATGAACACCTTTATTACTACTAAATTTTTTTATTAATTTATACCCTATAAAGCTTAGCCTTTATAGGTTCAAATAAACCTAAATGAATAAAATTTTATTAATTAATTTTCCATTTCATAAATTTTTCTATACTTTAATATATTTTCCCTTTAACCAGCTATCAACTAAATCGAATGGCATATCACCTCTACCCAGTAATAAATTCTAAATGTTGTAACATTTAATATTTCTTTATGGGTAGCTCTTTAATTTTCAGGAATTTCTAATTAATTAAACTCTCTATAGGCCATGATACAAAAAGTACAAGTATTAACCTTTCTTATGTTTATTTTTTTAAGCCTTTTCAGCATCTTTATAATTTTATTTTATTTATATACAAAAATTTAAGACAATTCAATTTAAATTTAATTTTTATTTAAAAATTAACTATAAAATTTTTACAACATAAAATATAAAATCCCCCCAACAGAGTTAATAATTAAAAATAATAGTATAATAAAAAAATCTTTAATTTTTTGTACTTGATCAATATATAACATTTTATAGCTTCTAAATCTTTCTACTATAATACAAAACAAAAAAGAAACATAAAATCAAACACTGGCCAATATAGCTCAAAGTAACACTAAAGTAAAAAATCCTAAACTAACCCTAACCTCTCTTAATACTAAAATCTTAGGAATAAAACCTAATAAAGGTGGTAAACCGACTAAAGAAAAAATTGTTACTACATTATAAACTTTATATAAATTTGAAGGTATAAATTCCTTTGATAAATTAATATAGTTATACGGATCATATTGTAAAATTCTCCAAAAAACTGATATTAAAACAAAACTATAGATTAAAGAAAATCACACTATCCCACTAGCATCCCCACGACTACACAGTAAAAGTAACCACCCTCTTTGCCCAATAGAGGAGAAAGCAAAAATCCCACGAATGCTAGTTTGATGTATCCCCTCTCAACCGGCCACCATCACCCTAATTAAAGCGCATATATCCCTTAAAACTACAAAATATTCCAACATCACACTAAAAACTATTAAAGGAACAATTTTCTGCAAAGTACAAAAAATTCAACTAGCCACCCAAGATAACCCTAATATAACAGGTGCCACTCACCTGTAAAAAGGAAAAACACCAACTTTTATAAAAATTCCTAAATTTACTATTAATTCCCCTAATACACCTGATATAATACTCCAATCTCGCATTAAAAACCCTATTAAAACTAAACCAGACCTTAATACCTGAATCAATAAATACTTTATAGTAGAAACTACTTCACCTTGAGTAAAAGTACCACAAAAAATTCCATAAGCACCTAATAAACTAATCTCCATCCCTGCCCAAACCCCTAACCACCTGATTCTTCCAAATCTTAAATTAATTCCCCCTAATAAAATTACCCAAAATAAAACCCTACAAGAATTTACTATTAGTAAACGTACCACTCTATAAAAAACACTACTAAAATAATAGTATCAAGTTGGTGTAAACAACTTATTTTATTTAAACTAGTTTTTTAATTATTTAATTTTCTTACATTCGGGAATAAACAGTAAATAGCCCTATCTTTTAAATAAAATTGCCATAAAAATATATATAAAAAAACTTGTAAAGATATAATACCTAATTCATATAAAAAAGCAAACAAACCAAAACCCCAAATAATAAAAATTTTTATATATCTAATAACCCTTATTCCGCTTAAAAAAGTAAAACAAAAAATTCTCTCTCTGACTCCAACAAAATTAAAAACACCTGTGATTATGAAAGTGCCAACAATTATGTTTAATCTTAAACGAAGACTAACAGTAATCCATTGTAAAAATTTTCTAATTAATTCAACATCAGATATAACTCCTCTTAAACCTAACCTTTCTCTTGGTAAACAAAAATGACCAACATAAATAATATCCTCTCCCAACATATTACACAAAATACCAGTAATCCATATAGATAAAGAAACTCCTGTAATTATTACAGTGTGAACACCTAGTGGGTAACACCATGGAGAAAAAATCCCAAATACATAAATAAAAGTAAAAAAAAATAACCCAACAACTACACCATTGGTTCCTCTAATACTCTGCACTTGACTTTGATTAACCTCTGCTCTAAACTTTTTTCTAACAGCACCTAATATCCTGGAGATATTAACTGAAGAATACCAAAAATTAGTTATCCCAACCATAAAAATAAAAATAGCTCTACTTAATAAACATATTAATCTTAAAATATAGCCTATCCCTACAGGGTAATCTCAAAAAGAAAAAATATCTACTATCAAAAAGAAAAGGCTTTTATACTTAAAGCATCTTAGTATTGACAATACTATAATTTTTATAATCTACTTCCCCAAATTCAAATTTACGATAATTTATCGTTCCTTCTGATTAACAGTCAAACGCTCTAAAAAGCTTAAACTTGAGTTTAATTTTTTTAAAAATTCTATTTCACCAGTATTCATGAAATTACTTTTTTTTAAATCCCTCAATTTAGACTTTTACATTAAAAATATAAACCATCAAAAGACTTTACTATGAAAACAATTTATCATTACCCTAACCAAAAATCAAACTACCTTCAAAACTTAACCCCTAGTTTAAATTTTAAAAAATTCTATTTCACCAGTATTCATGAAATTACTTTTTTTTAAATACCTCAATTTAGACTTTTACACTAAAAATATAACCCATCAAAAGACTTTACTATGAAAACAATTTATCATTATCCTAACCAAAAATCAAACGACCTTCAAAACTTAACCCCTAGTTTAAATTAAAAAAAATTAAAAAAAACTATTTCACCAGTATTCATGAAATTACTTTTTTTTAAATCCCTCAATTTAGACTTTTACATTAAAAATATAAACCATCAAAAGACTTTACTATGAAAACAATTTATTATTATCCTAACCAAAAATCAAACGACCTTCAAAACTTAACCCCTAGTTTAAATTAAAAAAAATTCTATTTCACCAGTATTCATGAAATTACTTTTTTTTAAATCCCTCAATTTAGACTTTTACATTAAAAATATAAACCATCAAAAGACTTTACTATGAAAACAATTTATTATTACCCTAACCAAAAATCAAACAACCTTCAAAACTTAAACTAAAGTTTAAGTTTTTACATTGTAAACTAAAATTATTAAAGTTAAGTATTTAACTAGCCACCATTTGATAAACAATAATATTTTTATTTATTTTAAACTTACCTTGTAGCCAAAATAAATTTGTTTATTATTTATAACTCCCAACGAAATTAAAATATCAATACCATTTTGCTTAAACCTTTAATATAAGGGAAACCAACATAAATAAACTATAACCTACAATGAAATAAAATATAATTATATATATTGAATTAATATGACCAATCTTTATTGTAACCAACCTTAAACTTTGCCCCAACTTTTTTAGCCCGCTACCTCCTAAAATTTTCTCAAATAACCCTTGATCCAACACTTCAAAAGATCTTTTAGCTATGCTCAAACCTCTTTTACCAACCACTTGACCTCTAACATCACCTAAAAATATAATAGAGTAAATAAAATTTATTATTGAATAAAAATACTTTTTTTTACTGTTAAGTAAAAAATAACCAATTAACACTCCTACAACAAATAAAAAAACCAATCTTTTTTTTATATACTCAAATACAAAATTTAATGACCTATAACTTCTATACCTTCTTTGAATAAGACTCCCCTCAATTACACTTAAAGCTTCTAATATAAATATAGGAATAATATAATAAACCTTAATACCACCACCTTTTATTTCAATAAGCCCACTTTTCCCTATAGTTACAATCACACATAACCGTAACCTGTAACAAATTGTTAAAACTGTGGCTAAAACTAAACAAACTATGCCTACTATAGATATATTCCCTATTAAAAATTCTTCAAGAATTAAATCTTTTGAATAAAACCCTCTTAAAAAAGGCATCCCACCTAAACAAAAAACAGAGGCAATTAACCTACCTCTTATAAATGGGCTCAACCATCAAAAACCCCCTACACATCGAAAATCCTGAGAATGATTACAATATGAAATAACAAAACCAGCACATAAAAATATTAAAGCTTTAAATACAGCATGAGTAACCAAATGAAACATACCAAAATTAACTATCCCTAAAGAAACAGAAAATATTATCACCCCTAATTGGCTTAAAGTGGAAAAAGCAATAACTTTTTTTATATCCCATTCAACACAACAAACCATACCAGATATTATCATAGTTAATAAAGAAACTAAATATAATATTTTACAAACCTCAACATTTATTAATAAAACCCCACTAAATCGGCATAATAAAAAAACCCCAGCAGTTACTAATGTTGAAGAATGAACTAAAGCTGAGACAGGGGTTGGAGCTGCTATAGCAGCCGGCAACCATGCACAAAAAGGAAACTGAGCCCTCTTAGTTATAGCAGCTACTACAAGGCTTAAAGCAAAAATAAAAAAATCCACATGTATTATTGAGCCTTTAAGAGCCTCAAACCCAACTCAACATCAATAACCCAAACATCTTCTTATTGTAATCCTTAAAAATAAAAATACATCCCCAAGCCGATTTGTTAATACTGTAATTATCCCTGAAGCTAAAGAATTCTTATTTTGATAGTAAATCACCAAAATAAAAGAAACAATCCCTAAGCCATCTCAACCTAAAAACAAAAATATTAAACTTGGAATAAAAATCAACAAATTTATTGATAAAACAAAAAGACACACTAAATTGATAAAACGACTATAATTATGCTCACCTTCCATATAAACTTTTCTATAAAGTAAAACACTACCAGAAATAAAACAAACTACTATTGATACTATATAATTTTCCCAACTTAAAAGAACAGGGAACCTAAAAGAAAATACTCCAACCTTAATTAACACAATCTCAATTAAAAAAGAATAAGAATTTAAAAAAGAATAAACTACAAAAATTAATATTACTAAGCTATAAAATAACAAAATTAAAGCCCTTAAAATTCTACCACCTCCAATAAATACTCCTATCATTTATTTCTTTAAAAAAAAACGCAAAGGGAATATATGATTTTTGCATACATAAGCCACTAAAATTATAACTAAAAATAATAGAAGAACAAACCACACAATTCTTACATCCCAAGTAAAGGAAGTAATCAAAACTCCCCTTCCTCTACAAGTTCTTCTCCCATACCTTATTACTTCATTGCCACCAATAATAAAATATGGAATAAAAATTTTTATTAAAATAAAAATTATTATTACCGTTATTAATAAAAATAAAATTATTTTTAATTTTATTTCAATTACTAAATCTTTACTTAAAGGAACCAAAGCACAAGTATAACTAAATAACACTAACAAACCCCCAACAAAAATTAAAAATAATATGAACCCATATCATCTACTAGAAACAAACCTAACCCAACCACTTACCACAATCCTACTAATTAATAATAAAGCTCCAAACCTAAATGGATGAGCTACTCATAATAAAATAAAATAAAACCTAACCAAAATAAAAAAAAATTCAACCACTTATTAGTTAAGACTACGTCCTTCATCTACATCCACAATGTAACATTCTTATTATAAATTAAACTAATATAACTAAAAAGGACTACCTCAAAACCCCCAACAATAAATTGCAAGATAAACAAAAATTCAAACCACATCTACAAAATGCCAATATCAAACAGCTGCTGTAAATCCAAAATGATGACCAACAGAAAAATGACGTCACCACACTCGTAATAATGTGACAAACAAAAAAATAGTTCCAATAATTACATGTAACCCATGAAACCCTGTTAACAAATAAAAACACGAACCATAAACTCCGTCTCAAATAGCATAGGAAAGTCAATAATATTCCCACAACTGTAATCGAGTAAAATACACACCCAAAATAATAGTAAAAACCAAACCAACTATAGTTTCATTCAACTTACCAGCCAACAAAGAATTTTTAGCCCAATTAGCAGACTTTCCCGAAGTTACCAACACACATGTCTCTAACAACGG
>JAQRGA010002151.1:0-14500 GCA_029237695.1 Conchocele bisecta
GAACGTTTCTCGTTCGTGCGAGTTTATTTTCTCGTTCGCACGAGTTTAATTCTCGTTTTTGTACGAGTTTATTCCTCCTATACGAGTATCAGCCCCACCCGAAGTTCCGACTGGTGAACGGGACAGCCGTCTCCTGCCAATGCGGCGAGTGGAGGGGGAGCCAGCACCCCACCTCCAATATTACGAGTTGGTGAACGGGTCCGTTGGTGCCCGGTCCCAATCCCGTCCTCCAATGTTGAGAGTATTGGGCGCGCCAGCCTCCTTTCACCCACTATGTAGCGAGTGGTGGAGGGGTCAGCCACCCCACCCCCCCAATGTTGGCAGTGTAATAGTGGTCAGTCCAACCCCACCCACCCCCCCCACATCGAATGTTTGGATTGCTAAGCGATCGTCTCTCCCCTCCCCCAATGTTGCACGTGGTGGACGGGACGCCCCAAAAGTTACTCGTACCTACGTGTATATTTCTCGTTTGTACGAGAAAGTTTTTCGTTCGTACGATAACGTTTCTCGTTAGTACGTGCTTGTTTCTCGTTTGTACGATAATTTGTTTGGTGTTTTAGTATTTCATTTGACCCTAACCGGCTTTCGTATTACCATACATAAAACATTACTTCTGAACTGAAAGGACACGTATGTGTGCTAATATTTTGACTTAGTGATGTTTGAAAGTAATATATGCCACTCGTGTTGTTCAAGTTAAATGTATATCATAGCGGGGCCTCAATTGGGCACAATGAATGCCAGATGAAGATGGCCTCATATTCTATTGTGGGATTCAGAAATCTTTATATGTATGTTATTTTTATAGTCATTCTTCTTATTAATTTTTCGACCACTTTGTCTTTATCACAATAGTTAGAAACTGTAGTTGGCATTCCTCTGCGACGTCCATATATTGAAGTACCGCGCATGTCTTCAATATGGACGTCACGTAGAACTTTAGCTGCCAATACAGTTTCTAATAATTTGAATGATGACCGTGAGGCTGAAAAGTTAAAAAATAAACGTAACTAATGATAACAATATTATATATGTGCTTCCCTTTCACGTTTATTGGAAATAATATATGTATAGTTGGCAAGATGTCATGTTTTCATGTTGCACTATTTGCTTTTACAAGGTGCATGATCACGTGGTTACAACAACAACAACGTCGCCCACTCCAAAGTAAGTATTATTTGATATTTTCCTTAATATGCAACGGATTTTTATGAAATATGGCGCAGCAAACGCGTCTTCGTGAGTTGCATTTGGTGGTCTATGAGTTTGGCACAGACTTATGTCGTTTTTGAGAAGAATTGATTTCCGTGTCTCGATTCTTCGCAAAAACGACAGAAGTTTGGGCGAAAATAAAGAGATCATCAAATGCAGCTTAACAAGATGCGTTTGATGCGCCATATTACATTAAAATCCGTTACGTAATAAGGACACTATAAAATAATACGTACTTTGAATCGGTACGTATTGTTGTTGTTAGTACCACGTGATCATACACCTTGTTTTATGGCAGCACCTACTTCAAATTAAATACTCACATCTGTAGCCTATTTCACCAACATTGCAAAGTATACTTGTCTAGCAAAGTATTTAAGGATAAATTTATTAATTTTTATTATACTGAATTTATTCCATTATCACAGCCAAAATGGTATTTGTTTTTTTACCTTTTTGGGCCTCATTTTCCGAATGTTTGAGCGTAAATTGAGACAGTCCAATTGTGTAGCATACTTGAAACTAGAAGTATGCAATGTTTCCTATTTTCATAATAAAAAGTTGACATCTCCCGCTTTTTTGTGTGCACTTCATATGTCATAAGAAGTAGCATTTATCCTGTCAAAACAGTGCGTATGTGATATGAAACACGGTGCCGTGAAACATTTTTTATATCCAATACGACCTAATCACTGAGTATGAATATGTGCAGTTGTCATACTAGCCGATTCATTATTATTTGCATTTTAAAGCTATTTGTAGTGTTGACAGAATAAATAGAATAGTAGGTTAGTGCCGTGACTAGGAAAATATATTTGGCAAGGCTTAGCAAACAGGATGGGTGAGGCTCTGCCCATTCATGCCACTAACCTACTATTCTCTATTTATCATATTCCCACTTGGTGTGTTGTCACATTCCCCAACATTCTATAATACAGGTAAAATTTCTACTTCTTGCATGTTCGGAAAGTGAGACAGTATCGTTATGGTGAACATAGTTAATTGGTGATAATTGGTGATAATTGGTGATAATTGGTCAAACTTGCTATTCTACACAGCAAATGGGATCGAAATGAAATAAACTGGTGTTCAAAGAAGATTTTTATTAGCTGAAAAGAATAGAAATATAGTTTTATCAGCTGAAAAGAAAGAGAAATGTATCGAATAGTTTCTTAGCTTTAATTAATGGTGTTTAACGGCCTGTCAACAGCATTTTAGGTCCCGTTAATGGCGTCGAATCCCATATTTGACATGTTGTGATGTGGCGTGGGGGTGGTGGAGGTTTCAACCAAAATCAGAACTGTTTGTTTATATGTTTGGTTGTTGGGGTTCAACGGCCAATCAACAGCTAAGGTCATTTAAGGCCGGGTCAATGGGTTTAGTACTAAATCCCATATTACCTGTACAAGTACACTTACATGTTCAAGTACATGTCCAAATGGGGGGGGGGGGGCGTCCCAAAATCAGAACTGAATATTTACAAT
Organism: Conchocele bisecta; assembly: GCA_029237695.1. Lineage (NCBI taxonomy): Eukaryota > Metazoa > Mollusca > Bivalvia > Lucinida > Thyasiridae > Conchocele > Conchocele bisecta. The sequence continues at coordinate 2,697 of JAQRGA010002151.1, forward strand.
GAAACCAGATGGCCGCGGCAAGCATGTCGAGCGCACCGAGGCATTTGATGGTCTCAGAGTGTATTTATTTGAAGTTTGAATTAAGGGTTGTCGAGATATAAGGTATGTAAAAGTTTTAGCGCAAATTTTAAAGTCATTTGACCTTGATCTTAGGCATGTGGGCCGCATGGGTGGGATATAGAATGAAAATATGGATGATAATAAATAATTATTTGAAGTTTGAAGTAAATCAGGGGCCGCATGAGTGGGACACAGACTTGTTATATGGATGATGCCCAGTAAGCATACAACGTGTCAAGCAAATCTGACTTACGGTCACAGAGATAGTAGGTATGTGAAAACTTTAACGCAAATTTTGACAGAAACTTTAAAACAAACTTCTAAGTCATTTGACCTTCACATAGGAGCCGCATGAGTGGGACACATAATGAATATATGGATGATGACCAATAAGCATGCAAAGTTTCAAGCAAATCCGACTTATGATTACCGAGAGAGTAGGTATTTGAAAACTTTAACGCATATTTGGACGGACGGACGGACGGACGGACGTCATTGTAATCACTATGTCTCGCTTTCCGCAAGCGGGCTCGTCAACAACTATATATCCAGCCCTGTAATCAGAATACTCCTGATATGATGCCACACCAGAATCACTTGGCCCCCTCCCAAAAGTAGTAGCATCAGTAATAATCTTACTACTTTTATAATGGGCAATAACCCAATTCAACTCACAGGTAACAAAAGAGCCAAAGATAAAAACGTATATGAGGGCAAACCAGGCAAATCGTGATTCCTACCAGGAGGAACCCCTACAGTTAATTTACGCCGTCGCGTTCGCCCGACCAACCACCCACTATAATGGGTATAACCGGAGCTCTCAAGTAACTAGGAAGCCAACAACAGTTGTCAGAAGACAAAGCAGAACGCCTGGTAGTGTTTTAGTTTAACGAATATCAAAAGCGCTAATATTGTGACCTTGACCTTGGGGTTCGCGGGGGTCTGAGGGTCATATGTTTTGCAGGGCATCATAGAGACCAATTAGAGGAAGGGATGTGTAAACTATCAAGAAGTGCGGTGAAAGGAAATTATAACAAATGTCCCCAATGTTAAGTTTGTGAAAGCACTAAGACTGTGACCTTAACATAGGGGTAGGCAGGTGTCTGAGGGTCGTGCATTTGACATGACATGAGAACCATTTGCGGAAGGCATGTATGAACTATCAAGAAGTGGGGTGAAAGGAAACAGAAATTCTAACAAATTTCCCCCAATGTTATGTTTATGAAAGAACTAAGACTGTGACCTTGACCTTGGGGCTAGCGATGGCATGACATGGATTTGTCACAGCATGATAGTGAATCATTAGAAAAAGGCATGTGTGAAATATCAAGAAGTGGGACGAAAGGAAACAGAAATTATAACAAAATTCCCTTAAGGTTAAGTTTATGAATGCACTAATAGTGTGACATTGACCTTTTGGTTAGCGGTTGTATGACGGGCGTGGATTTGTCGTCACATGATAGTGAATCATTAAAGAAAGCATGTGTGAAATATCAAGAAGTGGGACGAAAAGAAACGGAAATTATAACAAATTTCACTCAAAGGTTAGTTTACGAATGCACTAAGATTTTAACATTTACCTTGGGGTGACTTTGGAGTTAGTGGAGTTATGATGGTCGTTGATTTGTCACAGCATGATAGTGAATCATGAGAGAAAGGCATGTGTTTAATATCAAGACGTTTGGTGAAAGGAAACAGAAAGTATAACAAATTTCCCTCAAGGTTAAGTTTATGAATGCACAAAGATTGTGACCTTGACCTTGGGGTTAACGGGGGTATGACGGTCGTGGATTTGTCACAGCATGATAGTGAATCATTAGAAGGAACGTGTGAAATATTAAGACGTTTGGTTGATGGAAACAGAAATTATAACAAAGTTCACACAATATTAAGTTTTTGAATTTTTTAAGACGGACGGACGGACAGATGCGGACTACGACGCCGGGGGTATGCCATAAGCACTCCTTCCTTCGGAAGTCGTGCTAAAAAGTGTACATGAGGGCCAAATCAGGGATGTCAGGATTCCTTTAAGAATGAAACCCATCGGAAAGTGCAAGCCTGCTATGCGTATTATGGACATTCAGCATTAGAGACACTTGCTCTATTCTATGGAGCCCTGCAGGGGACATGGATTTTTTTATTAATTCGTTCCCACGAAATAACATTTAACGAAGTTTAAAATGTCCGTAAGTGCAACATTATGAGTCTGTAAATTTCACATTAACAATGTTTTCTTGTAAACAATTATTGGATTTACATCAATAAATCAATTGAAATTTCCAGACGATCATAATTTTGCACTTACGAACATTTAAGTCGTACGAAGTTTAGTGAAACAGACCCCTGGTCCTGAAATTATCGGGTTAGCTAATAATCAAAGAGTTATAAAAACCTCCATTAACATATATTTGGCTTAGTTTTGTACAATCATCACAAATCATGACCGCAATGTTTAGGATAATGCGATAAGACAGACGAAAAGCTAATATATTCATTGTACGAACCAAATAAAAGTTCACGAAATAAAATTTTGCATTGAAAAAAAAGAAGTGTAACTGGAAGTCAGGTGTAACCCAGGTACAGTTTTATTTTATATTTATTGGTGTGTAACGGCCTATCAACAGCTAATGTCATTTAAGGCTGGGCCAACAGGCTCTATCCCACATTTAACCTGCTGCATTGTCAACAAGCGTGCCGTAAGTCACAAAATACGCCCGTCGAAGATGGGCCATACAGTGAAGATACAGAAATGTGAAGCTGTCACCAGTGCAATAAACATTAATGAGAATTTGAAAATCTATAGCATTATTTCTTCCTCTTGTTGTGATAAACAGGTATAATAATGTATGTAGAGATGTGTAAAGCAGAAATTATATAGAATTGGATACAAACATGTAGACAAAATTGCTAAGTTAAAAAGGTGATATTCTTGTTAAAAAAATAGGTTTTCGGCATAAAAACACCAAGGTGCACATCTTTAATATGTGTAGAAGGCATGTGTATAGTTTCAGATCGAATGATGGCACGGTTTTAGAGGAAACTGTGAAGACAAACTATGTACCCTATATGCAATTGTATACACAAATGTAGAAAAAATGGCTACGTTAAAAAGGTGATATTTGTGTTAACAAATATTTTTTTCGCCAAAAGAACACCAACATGACCAAGGTGCACATCTTCAATATGTATATAGAATATGTGCGTATAGTTTCAGATTGATTGACCGAACAGTTTCAGAGGAACTGTGTACACAAACTCTGTACCCTATAGCATGCATATAGAATTGAATACAAAAATGTAGAAAAAATGTCTAAGTTAAAAAGGTGATCTTTCGGCATAAAAACACCAAGGTGCACATCTTTAATACGTGTAGAAGACGTGTGTATAGTTTCAGATCGATTGACTGAACGGTTTCAGAGGAGTTGTGTACACCAACTATGTACCCTATGTAACGTGTGCGGCACTGGTTGCGAGCTCGATTGCTCAACACAACAACTATAACGAGCTGTGATACAACTGGTAGCGTGTCTGCCGCACCGTTAGGTTCTCTCCACCACTATACTACATGTGTAACACGTCTTTTATGAGTTTCCACTCCTATGAACTCCTATTAGCTCCTACGAACGTCTGTGAGCTTCAACTCCTGTGACCTCCTATGACCTCTTATGAGATCCTACGAACTCATATGAGCTTCAACTCCTATGAACTACTATGAGCTCCTACAAACTTCTGCTCCTATGAGCTCAAACTCCTGTGACCTCCTATGAGCTCCTACGAACTTCAACTCATATGAACTCCTATCAGCTCCTACGAACTTCAGCTCATATGAACTCCAACTCCTGTGACCTCATATGAGCTCCTACGAACGTGTATGAGCTTCAACTCCTATGAACTCCTACGAACTTCAGCTCATATGAACTCTTAACTCCTGTGACCTCCTGTGACCTCATATGAGCTCCTACGAACGTCTATGAGCTTCAACTCATATGAGCTCCTACGAACTTCAGCTCATATGACCTCCTATGAGCTCCTACGACCTTCAGCTCCTCAGCTTCTATGAACTCCAACTCTTGTGACCTCCTATGAGCTCCTACGAACTTAAACTCATATGAACTCCTATCAGCTCCTACGAACACACGTGCACAGGCAATGTCTTATTTTAGTGGGAATCAATAATATATACAGTTAAAATGATTGTTGATTACAGCAAATGTGATCATGGGAATTTACTACTTTGATTAACATTAATAGGACATGAATATGAATAACTATCTTCGATATAGTTGCCAGCGAACCTGTAGCTATACCAATGTACCAGCTCCCAGTTATGTCACTCCTGAATATGCGACGATTCTCTGTATTTATACCCAGATGATACAGCGCCCTCTGTGGTTTTCCAGCGCCGCCTGGTGGTTCCCGGAGATAGCAGACAAGGTCGGAAATTGTTCACTATTTAGACCAACCAAGTACGATAACCCCATTGCGAGACTGCCAAGAGTTATCAACCTTACCAGTAACCTGCCGGACTAGTCCCGATAGCAGGAATAACTCCTGCCGGACTAAACGAAGCGAGGCTTCCGAGTAGTCCCGATGACTGAATGTAAATGCTTGTATTTATCGACGGCACTGGCTCGATGACCTTGCATGTCGTCTCCAAGAAGGAGGAAACCGGCCCCAGTGGAATAGTCAGTCCCATCTGGTTCTTTAGCGTGTCCAGACTCTTCTTCAAATCTGATATATCTGAACGGACTAGTAGAGCAGGAAATACAAAGTAGCTCATAAATACTGATGCCCCAAGGGGGCCGAGATTCGAACCCGGGTCGCCAGCACTCGGCCACGATCTGCTATTTCTCAAACTGAATGCTGTATTTGGTCTATATACGCAGAAAAACATTTAACTTCAGTGGTGTCCAAATCATGTCGGCCAATTGGTTCATACTTATTCTCTAACTACTAATACACCATCACTGACACATGTACAAGTAGGTATGCATAACTTTAGATAACAGTAGAAGGCTCGATGGCATTGTTTTCCCCGTAAAACATGAATTTGTATCCCAAATATCAACACTAATTATTAGCTTACAAGAGTTACATCCCCTCTATTCTCAATTACCTCAAAGTCGCTATATATGCGTATGGACGAAGGTTGCGTGCTAGAACAGATAGTGAATTGCATGGGCTATCGTGAATGAACCATGAATCAATTGTTTAATATCCCAATGACAAGCTACCTTAACCATGACGAAGTTTCGCCCTGGTCAATTTCGCTACATCATCCACGCCTCCAGATTCATTTATGAGTATACATAGACATACATAAACAGTATTTAGCCACAATGTATGCTGGTTTGATTACTGCTTCGAGCTCTAACTCGGTTTAGCAACACAGCTATAAAATTATGAGCGCCAGCTGAAGTTCCAACGCTGTGCTAGAAAAACCGTATACAGTAGTATCCTAATCAAACGTGAATTATAATATGTCCATATCAAAGAAATAATTGTTCATTCGTACCTGTATACAGACGATAATGATCAGTGGAATTTATTACGTTGATTACAACTTATTTGCTACATGTATAAGTATGCAGTTGAAAACCACTTTTGGGATACTCGGCTCACCTAGTATGGCCTATAAACAACTCGTGCACATCTCGCGTCGGCCTCCAATTGCAGACTGTCTATTATGCATGAGATTTCCCATGTATAGCCAGTTAATGTAGCACCCCTATCGTTTAAGAGCGCCATCTGGTGGTCTCCGGGCGTACACGAGATTCTACGTACTATGTTGAACTACTGCGTGGTAGTTGTGGAACCACCCTGGTGCCGCCTTCGTACGTGCTGCCATGTCTTGAATTCATTTTGTAAATTTGCTATCTCATATTATATTGCCGACTTATCACTCTGATACTGGAGATGGCTCAGCTCTTCATCCATCGGAGCTATCGTGTCCTGCACATGAGACGAACTAGCCATGTTGTCTGGAGTAATGATTGAGGCGCGTAAGCAGACAATGGAGATGTTATCCGTGAGATATAGCTATATAGCTATATTGTGAGCTCGATCGCTCAACACAGCAACTATAACGAGCTGTGATACACCTGGTAGCGTGTCTGTCCCATCGTTACGTTCTCTCCACCACTATACTACAAGTGTATACACGTCTTTTATGAGTTTCCACTCCTATGAACTCCTATTAGCTCCTACGAACTTCTGTGAGCTCCAATTCCTGTGACCTATGAACTCCTACGAACTGCTATGAGCTTCACCTCCTATGAACTCCTACGAACTCTGAACTCCTATTAGCTCCTACGAACTTATGTGAGCTCCAACTCCTGTGACCTATGAACTCATACGAACTGCTATGAGCTTCAACTCCTATGAACTCCTACGAACTTCAGCTCCTATGACCTCCTATGAACTCCTATGAACTTTAACTCCTATGAACTCCTATGAGCTCCTACGAACTTCTGCTCCGATGAGCTCCAACTCCTGTGACCTCCTATGAGCTCCTACGAACTTCAGCTCATATGAACTCCAACTCCTGTGACCTATGAGCTCATACGAACGTGTATGAGCTTCAACTCATATGGGTCATTTTCAAAAAAATGTCAGATTTATCGATGATAAAAGTCAACAAAAAAAAGAAATTGTAAACTATGATTTTATTGTTTAATTGAACAAATATGATATTAAAGAATAGGAAAACATACGAATGCACGCTTAAACTAGTTATTTTATGGCTCAAATGGATGATAACATGACACCATATGGAGTTAAATGTCACTGTTATTACGGTTACTAAAAGTTGTACCAGACAATATATATTAAGCCTGGATACAATTTTTGTCATTATAATGCAAGATGTAGACCAGTAGAGTAACATTTTGGAAGAGTTTTGAATCAAAAGTGACATATAATTATGTCAATCAAACCTGAATGTCAGTATTCGCCAACACTTGCCAGTGCTTTGTATAATAACACTCCAACATCGAATTTAAGCATTGCACATTATATTGTTAAACATAAATAACCAGAACTGTGGATATATCTAAATATGTTACTGATGTAATTGGTTTTAGAAAATACTAGGCAATTAGGAAAATATTGATTTTCACCTGTGGTAACAACAGTGACTCCAAGGTAACACAAGTGACAACGAGTAACAGCAGTGACAAATGCTTTTCCTTTTTGTCACACACAGGATCAAGTACCTATTATTAAACACATATCATATAGTCAATAGTATTCATTATATTTAGCATCAATAACTTCAGTTAAAATGTAATGGAAACTCCTATTGGAATAATTTGGTAACATCATTGACAATGTGGTAATATCACTGACATTTGAGCCATAGATAAAGTAATAAACGTCTTCAAACACAAACATTGGTTATAACTAGTTCTAACAATAGTTTAAGCACATGTTACAGATAATTAAAGGCAATGTCTCACATATTGGTCAGGAATCTGTTTTCAATCAAAATAATGTCAAACAGTAGCTGTCCACACTTCATTGTTATACAAATACCACATGCATAATGCTTTTAAAACATTTCAAATATTCACAATTGAGTGCATTTTGAATATCTATCCATTTAAACCAGACACACACACACACACACGTGGAAGAGGTGGAACAAACAATATAGTGACTTACACCATAAGGGCACTTTACTAGCACTAGTTTATACTAGAATAATTAATATAATCTTTATCTAATTGCATTGGAATACATTAGTACCATTTCTTTATGAACATATGCCTTCATGGAGAAATTATAAATGGTCAATCCTTAAATGGATACGTATGTAAACAATTAAAGAGGCGGTATCTGGGAGGAAAAGTAAATGGTGTGAAGTCAGAGTGTTTTTTTTTACAATATATCGATTTACAAGTATATCTTGATTTTGCTTGAAGCAATATGACATTATAATTTATTTGCAAGAAAAATATAAAATATATAAACTATTTTAACTATGTTTATAATGTTGAAATATCATATGTATGACTAATACTCACCAATCTCGCCATTTGCTTCACCACCACATAGCCTCTTTAATGTCTAAAACATTCAAATGCCAATGTGTGTGACAATATGTCATAACTATGGATGTATGCAAATTCAATTAGACATCACTATACTTGACTAGAATTATCTTTTCACTGGAAACCTTCAGTTGCTTTACGCAACCTAAATTTTATTAGAGTTCTGATAAGACTTGACTAGAATTGTCATTAAACTGTGCCAAATGCAACCAGATAGGAAATTTGATAGTTATGTACCAATATAGGTGAAAATAGAAACAACCCAACAGTACTAGTATCGTCATATATCGTCAATTAAATCACTTCACACAAGTGTTCTATCTGACTAGAGAAAAAAATGCCATCAGACAGTAGCAGACATACAGATATACATCAGACGCTGGGGCGATTGCTATAACCACTGACTGTAATTTTAATCAAGTTTCCTTAATGATAGAGACCAGGCATCTGGTTCAATCTGATAGTGACTCGATTGTTTAATATCCCAATGACAAACTACCTTAGCCAGGACAAAGTTTCGCCCTTGTCAATTTCGCTACACCTATATAGACTTGTGTACACAAATGTAGAAAAAATGGCTAAGTTAAAAAGGTGATATTTTTGTAAATAAATATGTTTTCGGCATAAAACACCAAGGTACACATCTTCAATAGGTGTAGAAGACATGTGTATAGTTTCAGATCGATTGACTGAACGGTTTCAGAGGAGTTGTGTACACAAACTATGTAGTTAAAAAGATGATATTTTTGTTAACAAATATTTTTTCCGCATAAAACAGCAAGGTGTACATCTTCAATATGTGTAGAAGACGTGTGTATAGTTTCAGATCGAAATCTGTACCCTACATACAATTGTATACAAAAATGTAGAAAACATGGCTATATTAAAAAGGTGATATTTTGTTAACAATGACGTGTGCATTGTCCGAGATCGATCGATTGTGATTTTGTATCTTCGGACATCTGCGTAATTTCATGAAATACGTTTACAAAATCTACAATATTATCCGTAAAAGGTGTCACAAGTTGACAAGATCTTCAGAGTACTTGCGGAATTATATTAATTAATTTGAGAAAAATATTGTAAATTTTGTAATCGTATTTCATGAAATTATGCAGATGTCCGAAGGTACGAAATCCCATGCCGTGTCTTACATACACACCCATGTTATGGTCAATCATACACATACTCATGTAATGGTCACTGTGGCCAGATTTTGGGCTAATTTCTAGCAAGATAAATGTCCATGAATGGACAAGAACTAGTCATATTGTCAAAATACTCATTCTATCATTTCATTTGACCAATTTCTGACCACCTACATGTACACATTAAACGGGCAATATTACACCATATTGACTGTGTAGTATCACAATAACAGCCAGTGAAAACTTGTAACATTCCACCCTATCACAGTCACGTATCATAATCTCATAATTTATATGCTGACTCACCATGCTACAATGTGGCTGTGACTGGAGAAATGGGCTTATGGAATTGTGACCAGTGTAGCACATGATTAAGTAGCACTCATGTAGCCGATTAATGATATATATTGCTTATTTGTAGCATGGCCGGTGCTTCATTGACAGAATGGCGAGCAGTGCAGATCCTGATCAGACTGTGCGGATGCACAGGCTGAGCTGGATCTACACCGGTCGCAAATCTCATCATCCCCATTACTCCAGTCACTACTGATGAGTCATTCGCAAGTCTATGTAACAAATATAATGGTGTTTAACGCCCCGTAAACAACTACGGTCATTTTAGGCTGGGTTAACGGTATTTAATCCCATTTAATCATATATTACCTGTTGTGATGGAGGGTAAATCCAAAATCAGAACTGAATATTTACAGAAAAAATATATATTCAGCCCGAAATTAGAATAACCTGACCTGGTGCCAGTGGCCCATTTCACTAAACTTTGTACAACACAAATATCTATTTGCTCAAACAAAACTGGAGCCTGTGTCATTCATTTCTCACATTAACATGGTTAATTGAAGCTAACATAGTCCACCTACATACAGGAGCCAGTAAATCTGAACAAATCCACTACATATTTATGATTTTATTTGTTTTGTTTGTTTGTTTGTTGAGGTTTAACTGCTTATAAACAGCTATGATCATTTAAGGCCGGGTCAATGGGTTTAGTTCTAAATCCCATATATTATTTGTGCACATGTAGAAAATGGGGAGGGGATCCCAAAATCAGAATGGAATATTTACAACAAAACCAGATGGCCGCGGCCCGCATGTCGAGCCCGCCGAGGCATTTGATGGTCTCAGAGTGTATTTATTTGTTTCATGCCCAATAAGCATACAAAGTTTCAAGCAAATCTGACTTACGGTTACAGAGATAATAGGTATGTGAAAAGTTTAAGGCAAATTTTGACAGAAACTTTAACGCAAACTTCTAAGTCATTTGACCTTGACGCTGGGCACAGGGGTCGCATGATTGAGATACAGCATTAATATATAGATGATGACTAATAAGTATATGAAGTTTCAAGTCAATGTGACTTAGGACTGCAGAGATATAATGTATTTAAAAACTTCAACGCAGATTTCGGAACGCAAACTTCTAAGTCATTTGACTTTGACCTTGTGCACAGGGGCCGCTTGAGTGGGATACAGCATGAATATATGGATCATGACTAATAAGTATATGAAGTTTCAAGTCAATGTGACTGAGGACTGCAGGGATATAAGGTATTTAAAAACTTTAACACAGATTTCGGACGGACACACGGACGCATGGACGCACGGAGACCCGGACGTCATTGTGATCACTGTCTCGCTTTCCGCAAGCGAGCTCGACAAAAACTATATATTCAGCCCTGAAATCAGAATAATCCTGATTTGATGCCAAGTCCTCGCCACACCAGGATCACTTGGCCCCCTCTCAAAAGCAGTAGGATCAGTAATAGTCTTACTACTTTTATAATGGGCAATAACCAAATTCAACTACCAGGGAGCAAAAGAGCCAAATATAAAAACGTACTTGAGGGCCAAAACAGGTAAATCATGATTCATATAAGGAGGAATCCCTACCGTTAATTTACGCCGTAACGTTCGCCCAACCAACCACCCACATGTTCAGTCTTAGCTTCTCAGGTACAGAAATACCTATCACACTGTATGACGTCTGGATGACAGCCGGTGACACCATTGTGCTCCATACGGATAAAATGAATGGGGTTTAACGTCCCAGCAACAGCTAAAGTGTTATAGGGACGGGACCGCAGTTTAAAGTCTCATCCGACAGACCAGTGGGACGAAATAATATGAAAGTATTTTCATGCCCTATAAGCGAAGATGCCTTCTCTATAAACACGATAAAGGGCCTAGAAATAGGCTCACATTCTACTCATCGTACACATTAATGCTTCTTTAGTTTAAACATATTTTATTTGTATATTATTTACAAGTAATGCATCAATCATAGTAAATACAGAATTATACAAATGGGATTGGATTGAAAGCAAGCTTATATAAATCCTCTCCCTGACATGTAACTTGGTATCACAGGCTGCAAGAACCAGGACATAACAAACATAATTAGTACTGACATTAGCATAAAATTGAGATTTTATTCTTGCTTTATGCTCATAGTTTCTGCTTCCTGCGATACCCGGTAGATGTATTATAGATGACAATATGTAAATATACATGCATTAAACAATTTTAA
>JAQRGA010000216.1:0-65657 GCA_029237695.1 Conchocele bisecta
AAACATTTTTGATATCCTGTCAATACGACCTAATTACTGCGTATGAATATGTGCAGTTGCTGGGGTTATTATTTTGCTTTGTAAAGCCATTTGTAGATGTTCACGGGATAATTAGAATAGTAGGTTAGTGCCGTGAATGGGAACAAAATAGCGCGGCACGGAAACGGGATGTGCTCGGCAGAGCCTCGCCCATCCCGTTACCTAAGCCTTGCCAGATATGTTTTCCCATTCACGGCACTAACCTACTATTCTCTATATATTATTCATCGAGTGTTGTGAAATGTCCGCATTGCACGAGTGCTTCACATCACGCTCTATTGATCTTGTTTAGCTGGATTTCTTATTAAACCATCATACATGCTATCTTCTATTTATTGCATAAGCAAAGTGTCATACATTGAAGATTGCGAGCTGGCATTGCCTATAGATACTCAGAAACGACGTTATCACAATCCGAGTGCACGTCACAGCTGTCATCTAACGTACCTGCACGTGCATCGTGGTGGTCATACTAACAGTGATACATGACAATGCTTGTACAGGGGCGGCGTGCGGGGCCGGGGGCCCTGAACCCCTCAATACTTTTGTTGGTGGCCCTGACCCCCTCAATAATTCTGTAATAAAGCACATTTTCTCATCCTCAAACTTGCTGAGAAAGCGGGAAATTGCGTTTCACGCCTATTAGATTTCCCCGGACCCCCTAGCAACATCGGGCCATTTGGGCACTCAAGACTGGGCCCTGAGAATGCAGGAAATGGCGTTTCACGCCTCTGAGATTTAAAAAAAATTGCTGGGGAGCATGTCCCCGGACCCCCTAGCAACATCGGGACCTTTGGGCCCTCAATATTGGGCCCCACCCCAATAATTTCCCGGTTCCGCCGCCTATGTTGTAATTGTAAACGAATAACAGTCACAAATATGGTAACAGTGAAACACGACCATGCTGGTAATAATTAAATTGGCTGTTGAATTTTGACAGACCAATCAGTGCACATGCGGAATTATGTGCTCTGTATTTCTCACAGGTTTCCACGACATTTCAGCAAAATATTGAGTATTTTCTAATTGAATTTCGACGAGAAAACGGCTTGACGATAAGGGAGGTAATTCAAGGGCGGGCTTTATGTCCGACCATCACGATAAATGGTGCTTGTTCAGTTATAAATTCGTGCAGTCTGATATGTGGCTCTGACAAATATAGGTTTTGCGACCAGTGTAGATCCAGATCAGCCTGTGCATCCGCACAGTCTGATCAGGATCTGCACTGTTCGCCATTCCATCAATGAAACACCTGGCGCAGAAATATATGGCGCGACACGGAAACGGGATGTGCTCGGCAGAGCCTCACCCATCCCGTTTCCTAATCCTTGCCAGATATTTTTCCCATTCACGGCACTAACCTACTATTCTCTATATCTCCAGTCATAGCCACATATATGATCGAGTCCGAGTGTTTGTCAGATGCACCAAGAATATTCCCTAAATATATAGTGACCTGTGTTAGCTCTTTCTAGGAGAATAAAACCCCGCAAATATACGTAGCTATATTACGATATGTACTCACGGCGAATGCACTGTTTCCGGTTCCGGTGTCCATAATATCCGGATACACATGCGCACGGTCCGTTGTCGCATACGGAATGGTTCAGGAATATGTCGCATGCACACCAACCGCGACATTCGTGGAATGGAATTCATTCATCTTCAATCAGTTTTACTGTAATGCAAAAATACAACGAATAAATTGGAAATACTGAGCGCGTGATTTGAATGATTACGCAATTGTACTTGTTGCACTAAACCGCGTCTAAAATATTATCCCGTCAAGACGACAGTGCGTATGTGCCATGAAACATTTTTGATATCCTGTCAATACGACGTAATCACCGCGTATGAATATGTGAGGTGGCTGGGATTTTATTTTTGTTTGCATTTTAAAGCAAGTAGGTGTTGATGGGATAAAGAGAATAGTAGGTTAGTACCGTGATTTGGAAAAATATCTGGCGCGGCTCGGAAACGGGATGTGCTCGGCAGAGCCTCGCCCTTCCCGTTTCCTAAGCCTTGCCAGATATTTGTCCCATTCACGGCACTAACCTACTATTCTCTATTTACAATTAACCCGAATTTGGGTTTATTACAAAGGGCAGCATAGTGTCGAGGAATTACTATGGCACGCGGAACGTCTCGAAACGTGGGCCAATGTGTCCCGCTTTGAATAGTCCAAATTGCCGTTTCGATCAGACTGGGTTCGTTTTGGATGGGTCCGTTGTTGGAATGGATCAGTATTTGGACAGGTCCGTTTTGATAATAGTCGACAATGTAGATGCAGAGGATTTCAATTTATCCCCTCAACACAGTGCGTATGTGCCGTGAAACACGAGGCCGTGAAACATTTTTGATATCCTGTCAATACGTCCTAATCACTGCGTATGAATATGTGCGGTTGTCATACTAGTCGAGTCTCCGATTTTGAGGATGGGGCTGGGATTATATGTTTGCATTTTAAAGTTATTTGCAGGTGTTGACGGGATAAATAGAATAGTAGGTTAGTGCCGTGAATGGGAAAACTATCTGGCGTGGCACGGCAGAGCCTCGCCCATCCCGTTTCCGAAGCCTTGCCATATATGTTTCCCATTCATGGCACTAACCTACTATTGTCTATATGTGTCAGTTTTTCAAATCCAAATCACTAATATTGTGTACATGTGTGTATTCCCATACAGTGCGTTTACACAAACTTCACTTGGGATTAACTTCCTTATCGCATCGCCGTATTCCGCCGATATCCATTGTCAAAATCCGTCATATTTGCCGACAAATGACGTCAAAAGTTTACGCAAAATTCTCAGCAATGCGGAAATGAGCTGTGGATTTTGTGTCAAAATTGAATGTCATTTAAGAAAAATATTACATTTTTCGAAATCAATATCGGCAGTAAACGGCGGTGCGATAAGGAATGCATTACCAGAGCTGGGTCCATATACTTTTTCCACCAGAATTAAAGGTTGGTGCCCTCAAATTATGTAAAAATACATGGTTATGGAAATTAAGTGGGTACCGTACATATGTACCTAATGATGTAACTATTCCACATGTTTTTCACATCGACAGTTTCTGTTGTTTTACACAGTATTAACTAATATTCGTATAACTGCGTGTCAGTAGTGGTGATGACCAGTGTATATACATGTGAAGAAATGCTCATTAGTTTTAATTATTTAAATAAATTATGTGCATCAACAATTACGACTGCTGTCGATATCTTATAAAGTATAATTATTGTACATCAGAAAATGCATTATACGAATAAATATTGATTTTCTTTGAATACATACTGATTTGTGTTAATATTTTGAGAAAACGCGGTTATCTCTCATAAGTTCATAATCTGAACATTTTTGTAATCTGTCATAAAAATAAGGCAAAATAATGCATGCCAATAAGTGTACCAGGTAATACAAATTAAATGTTATTTGTGTATATTAATGACACATCTAATGTGTGTATATTAATGACACATCTAATGTGTGTATATTAATGACACATCTAATGTGTGTATATTAATGAAACATCTAATGTGTGTATATTAATGACACATCTAATGGTTGAAACAATACAGACCCATTCTCACGGAACCGAGACAACTGCAGGTTTCAAAAGTCGATTTTTTTACCTTTATCAATAGTATTTGTATGATCGTTTTTGCATTACACAACATATCAGCAGTGCAAATGAAAAATATTTCGAACATAAGTCGACAAGTGTGTGTTCTACGTTGGTATAGTAGTTTATGTGGTAGCAACCTTAGAAGTATGATTTTGAATACGTATATATTAATTTTAATGGCTTACACATTGAACGCATAGCCACTATATCTTCCGAAAATGAATATGACGGTATGGCATAATTCTGAAGTTTAGGAATCAATCAATGTGTATTACTTTTATGTATATCTATGAAAATAATAAAAAAAATGAAGTGACGCTAGTTTTACATGGTTTACGTTTTACAAAACGTTAATATATTGTTTTATCCATAACATTTGAATAAGTAGAGACAACTTTAGTGATAGATCTCCAACCAAATAGCTAGTAACACTCTGATTAAGAACATAAGAACATGCTCGTTTTATGTCGGAGAGAATACAACGATGCTGTTGTAATTAAAATAAACTTTGTCCCGTAAATTAGTTCCAGTTTGTCACGTAAATTACAGTAGGGTCTAAAACCTGAATAACATCCAACTAATGACGAAATCCCCATGTAGCAATAAACTATTCACATAACTCGTATATCAATGACTAGGTTCGTACGCAAAGTTACATGTATGCGTTGTCCCGTAAATTAGAATAAATGTGAGTTTAAATGATGCGCTATAACACAAGTAGCCAGCCCCTGACACGGGTCAGAACCGACGGCCAGCCCCCGACTCGGGTCAGGGGTTGGCTATCAATGTACGTTATAACACAAACGGCCAGCCCCCGACTCGGGTCAGGGGTTGGCCATCCATGTACTTTATACACCGACAGCCAGCCCACGACTCGGGTCATGGGTTGGCTATCAATGTACAATAACACGAACGAGCCTCAATAGATAACATTCTAGTGGTGCTCTTGACTGTGGGATAGTCTATCCCGATGGACCGGCCTTAAATGACATTAGCTGATGATTATTTTTTTTCGAATGCTTTATTGAACAATACGAACAGAACAATGTGCATGTAACTGCAACTAGTACAACATTATACACTGGATGTTCGACTTCGAACGTGTATAGATGGTGTATGATATCACTGCACCAGATACGTTAATATGTGTTACAGATGCCTAAATACTCGTTGTTTCAATAGACCACATTGCAAAAATAAGTTTAACGAACGTTTAATACTCGTGTACTAATTTATGACATTATACATTTACTGTATATGTATATGATAAGAACGGCTTATGCTTAAAATATATCAGTAATTCGAATACACAACATGTTAACATTTGGTGTATTTTACATATACATTGCAACATGTATACAATGTGTATAATCACGTGGTTACAGCAACAACAACAACAATATTAAGGCGCATGTCATATACAAAGTACGTATTCTCGTATATTGTCGTTATTATGCAACATATATTGGTGAAATATGACTTATGAAACCCGTATTGTTAAGCGTTTGATGCCTTACCAAATATATTGCGGAACGAGGACAATATACAATAATACGTTCTTTGAAGCTGAGGCGCCTTAGGCCAGTTCACTCGTGTTTCAACCACGTGAGTATACGCATTGTTATATAAATCTAAGGTATTTATACAGTACATAACGTGATTTATATTACGTAGTGGTGCTATGATTCATTCACTCTGATTCTACCATCGAACATACGATGTTTTCAAACAATAAACATCGAATTACAAATGGAAAAGTACTAAACCTATATGAGCCGGGATGTGTGAGAAAACCACCCTAATTGCATCGCCGTATTCTTCCGATTCAGTCATTTTCCTAAATGAGATGGGTATCAATTTTCTGATGTTATATACAGAAAATATATAACAGATTATCCAAATAAATATCAGCATAATATGGCGATGCGATAAGGGTTGTTTTGTCATAGCCTGTCTGATATGATCACCTTTTCCAGCGAGTGTCCCAATTATCAACTACATTTAATCGTAAATAACCATATTCAGAATCATTCAGTTTGAACTGCCTCTTAGATTTTCCGACTGCCACTGGGTCTTCAATAGAAATCACGATATTGTCAAAATTGACCCAAAGTTCGTCATTTCGTGCCGGCCACTTAAAGTGCTTTTTGTCACCTTTACCTTAGTTTCTCCATGAAGCTAATTTGTACATCGTCTTCAGTATTGTCTATGTCTAATATTTTCCCTACATATATCTTTTCGTCGTATTTAGCCAACACAAAGACACCTGCATGAAGTGTTGGTGGTTGATGATTTGTACCGGTTGTTTGACTTGTTGTTCCTCCATATTTCATATCCCAAATGCACGAGGAATTACTTTTAAACCCGTGTTTATCGAAGCAATTTTCACAAACACATGTGGTGTTCCTAACAAACATCTGATCCCCATTAGTCGCAACAGCATGCAAGACCATCGTGCCCTTTACTGGTTTAATGTCATTCTTCCTCTTTTCAATAATACCGCTGCTTTCCTCATATTCACTGGTGTTACCATTTGATACTCGATTTCACTTGGTGTAGTAGCAGCCCAGGCGTAAAAATCATCGGCATCTTGAATTACTACCTTGTTTTGTTTTACGGCCATGTCCGCATTTCTCTTGGTGGTCCCACCGACACCATCGCATGCACTTTTCCCATGTCCGCTTTCAAAATAATGCCAACTGGCTTTGCATCCATGAACTTTTTCGAAGTTTCTCAGCATTTCAAATAAATAGTCTTGTTTCTGTACTGGGACGATGGCGAATCCGTCCAGAAGTGTACAAACTTCAGGTCAGGCACATACTTCCTAGCGCTCTCAACTACTTTCTTAACGATGACCGAAACCATGGCTGCATTATGATGCAGGACTTCAGAAAACAAAGACCATTGATTTGTGTCCAAGTTTGCCACTCTCTTCATTGTAGTATACTATTGTAGGATGAAGGGTGACCATCGAAGAATTCCAGATACGCCGATTGTATTTCCACCATGCACTGGCACGTGTAGTTCTCGCTGAAGTCCATCTGTACTAGTACATGGTTCTTTGGGAGGTTTTCCTTCATGGACTTAACCGACCTGTACTGTTTGGTAACTCTGTCCACGTGGTCCGCGAACTCAGTAAATTCCTTTTTATTTTTCATTATCAATTTAAATTGCTCTCGTGACACATCTACATCTACAATTTTCATCCTCTCCTTCCCACTCGGTAGCTTCACTCTCTTCCATTGTTTGTATATTACATTTCGTCTGGCAGCTTCTCAAGCAAATCATCGAGGTGTGCTGGTGTGTTCTTATACATATCCACAAATGAATCGGGGCTTGTACAAGAACATACATTCATGTTTTTCATGCACCTCAATTTGAAACTAAAGTTCTGGTGCTTAGAACAAAGGCAGACACTTCGCGAGGCGAAATTCACTAAACAAGCTTCTTTTGGTCTGAGTCTGCAAAACGTTGCTAATGATATTCTGTACTGTGATTCTGATATAAATTTCAAGTGAAGGTTGTGCTATAGTCATTTAGTACCCGCTTTTGTAGTTTACCTGATGCCCCTGTCTTGACGGTGTCACCCTTTCCTGGCAGTATTCGAGAATTGTCATCCCTCTAGTAGAAAGTTTGTACATCGCATTTCACTTTATCTGCCTGCTCTCTAAGTATTTCTTTTTTTTCTCATCTTTAATACTTTGTCTTCATATTGCTTGCGTCTATTTAACTTTGTCATTTTCTGCATAAAGGATTTCATCTTATATTTCTTAACAACTTTTCCAGATACTACTTTCTGAACAGTCGCCATGGTTTTGGTATTTGCGTTCATTGTGTCCTTGATCTCTGCATTCAGACATTCATTATAAATCAGTTGTTTTCTGATTGCTGGTACTTCTTCGGGTGTTAAACCTGATTGTCTAATTAAATGTCTGCTTTCCTTTTTGGGGTCAATGGTTGGTTGTTTATTTAGTTTAGCAGCTTCATATCTCCGTATACGTTTCTGTGCACTCTTCAGCTTTCTTTGTATTTCCTCATTTCTGTCTTCTAGAGTTTCAATTCTTTTGTAAGATCGTTTCAAAGCACGAGACGCTCTTTTCTTCGGACCATTTTTCCTACCATTATGTGTTATAAATGGCATTTTTACTGTGAGATTATTATTAAGCGTTGTACTGAACTAACACCATTTTCATCAGTACTATCGTTGCTGCAACTTTGCCCAGGTGCATCGTGTCCTTGGTGTTGGTCCTCTGCTGGTCGTTCTTCACCATCAATTGCAGTGGCATCATTGTCATTATTGTGTCTATAATAAAACTTCCGGGGCATTTGTTTTATTCCTCATACGTCGGTTCTGTTTTTCTTCAGTTGTCATAGTTCTGTGGCAACGTAGTACCTTTCACCCTTTTATTTTCCATCGCTAGCCACCTGTCACCTAGTTGCTCTTTCTTTCTCGCTCTATATTCCTTCATTCTCTCTGACTTTGACTTAGCCATGCTAGAAAAATAGAGGAATAAATCCTAAGGGTGGTGGCACTGAGCAGGAGTAACATAACACTAACAATACATCATAGAAAACTACGGCACGGGTACAGCGGAAACCGTAACAAAATCGTAGTCTAATTACGGGACACAAATAGTTATAATTTACGGGACAGTTAATTGGAATAACACAGTTCGATTACAGATGCATCCATTTTGAATATAATGGCCAGTTTTGCCAATAACAGACATTTAGACAACTGAATAAAAACATAAAAATGAACTCCGAAATTCATGCATCATACTAGGATCGTATTTACTTGCAAGAAATATAAAATAATGTTTTATTAATAAAGACATGAAACTTCGAAGCTATGCATCAACATAAAAGGTCACCGTATTTCCGGATAAACATGTATTTGCAATACTGGAATATACTTAAATTATTAACATTGATTTAGTCACAAACGACGCCTTATCATTAGCTAAACCGTGTCAGTAAGTGAACAGTATCATTGTTCTAATTTACGGGACAACATTTTCTAATTTTACGAGTCCAAACGTTTGTGCTAAAACACATGTGTGTAAGTTGTTCTACACAGATCATTGACTTATGTGCGGATCTACAATGCAGCAATGTCAGAAATATAGCACAAACATTTACATCATTGACAAGCTTATGTGAACACAAGCATTTACTTTGATCTTACTTGAAGTAGGAAATTTAGCAGACGAAGTATCTACTAACACGCCGCCATATTTGACATATACACATCCGGTGATACCTTAAATAGCGAAATGAGTGTAAATCGGTAAAATGGTGGGTAGAGAGTCTCCAAAAAACCCGTTCAAAATGTGTTTTGTCTCGTAAATTAGGACTCGTAAATTAGAAATCAAAATAAAATAAAAACTTCATCCACCCACTTTACACAATTATTGACATTGACAACGTTCGTGTTGGCAGTGTATTAAGCATACATGCACTGACTACATACGTAATTAAAAATTATTGTGAACAACGCAAATCTATCGTAGTAAAACGGCAATCGGGCAATGTCTCGTAAAATTAGGAGCGCATTTTTCCTTTCAGCAAAATGAAAGTTGCATACCGCGTATTCTTTCCACGATTTATCTATCCACATGAAGTTTACCTTATCGTACTAAATAGTGAAAAAGGGCCATATTAAGTGTGGAAGTTATTTCGTTTTGTAAAAATGAATAACCTTTAGTGAGTTATCAAATATGGACTCGTAAATTAAGTAACTTTGGAGACAGGGCATGTTTCAAAAAAAAAATCGTAAATTATATACAGTACGAATGTTGATTCGATTTGGTCTGGAAAATTGTCACAATTATTTTATTATAGAAATACCTTCAATTACGATTTGCTTTGACATATTCCACTTTAAATAGCATTTGGAATAGCTATTTTCTGACTGGAGACATGCAGATTTTTAGTAACCCTAAGCTATTGGATGGTAATATTATGTATACAAAAGGCCCACCATAAGCCACAAAATCATATTGAACCTAGTGGTAATTGTGAAAAGTAACATAATTATTCGTAATTTGCGAAATATAATGCGCCCTGTATCAGATGTAGTCACGACAACGCTGGAGACCCTAGTTGTCGCGGTTCCGTGAGAATGGGTCTACAAGATAACCCCTACAGTACATCCTGATGTACAGGACCCCATCTTTAAACCCGGATGTTTAACTTCGTCGGAGGCGTCGTCACAGTGCGGATGTCCTTCCTGGACTTGGGACATGTTTATACACTGGCCCGGCACCGACAGGCACGAAAACTGCGATGGCGGGCTAGCAACACCACTGGAGGAATAATATACAAGAACCTGCCCACATGTTACGGCTATATAAACAACGTAAAAACAATATTTTTATCCATACTATTAAAATTTAAGAATGAGCACACTTTTTATTTCGTGAAATTTGGTCCAATATTGATTTTATTGTGATAAAACAATTTCCACAATGTTAAATCCCCATAGTCATAGACATCTTAGTGAAGATGTCTATGGGGATTTAACATGGGAACATTTCAGAAATAGTGGACCGATTTTCAAAATGTAACTTTTGTTTTCTTAGTTGGATCATTTCCAAGCTATTTAGCTAGGTTTCAAAATCAATTTCCAAAATGTTTTTACATTTTTGTTTACAATTCTGTATAGGGTACATAGTTTGTGTACACAACTCCTCTGAAACCGTTCAGTCGATCGATCTGAAACTATACACACGTCTTCTACACATATAGAAGATGTGCACATTGGTGTTTTTATGCCGAAAACAATATGTTTTTAACAAAGATATCACATTTTTAACTTAGCCATTTTGTTCTACATTTTTGTATTCAATTCTATATATGGTACAGAGTTTGTATACACAACTCCTCTGAAACCGTTCAGTCAATCGTTCTGAAACTATACACACGTCTTCTACTCATATTGAAGATGTGCACCTTGGTGTTTGTATGCTGAAAAACTATTTTTTAATAAAAATATCACCTTTTTAACTTAGCCATTTTTTCTACATGTTTGTATCCAATTCTATATACTTTCTACTTTGTACATCTCTACCTAAATTAGTATACATGTTTAGCTCAACGATAGGAAGAAATAATGCTATAGATTTTCAAATTTTAATTAATGTTTCTTGCCTTGGTGACAGCTTCACATTTCTGCATCTTCGCTATCTGGCCCATCTTCGACGGGCGTATTTTGTGACTTCTGGCACTCTTGTTCGTATTAAAATCAATATTTGACAACATTTCACGAAATATAAACAGGCTCATTCTTAAATTTGATAACATTTTATATTATCGAAAAATGTATTGTTTTAATTTGCATTGTTTATATTGCAGTAAAATGTGGGCAGGATTCGTGAAACTCTGAAAGTATTCACGTTATGCATGTTTGTATTGATTAGTATGAGTGCTATGTCCATTCAAGAGCAAGGTCATAATTATACAGTGTCACAGAATGAAAATAAACACACAATTCAAGACTAGAGCAATGCATGTTTTTTTCACCTTCTGACACTGACTATTAAGGAAAATATCCTGATCCCTCACCAGGCACTTTTATTACACCAGATTACTTGGCACTAGGTGTGAATCATACTGTCTGTTCCACGTTTTGCTGCCGACGCACTTTTGGCTATTAAACATATTAATCTGACAAATGTTTAAATATGAGTACTTTTACATCAATAACAAAATATTCACCCTCCCTAAAATTATTTGGTGAAATTCCATCAAATATTGATTTTATTGGGTAAAAAAGATTTTCCTATGAGAATTTTACATGAAACTGGTGAGTTAAGTGTTCTGGAGGGTGGAAAAACGTGAATACTTGGAAATTGACTCCGAAACCTGGCGAGATAACTTGGAAATGATGTAACTAAGAAACAAAGTTAGATTTTGAAAATTCGTCTACAAATAAAACAAAAAATGTGGAACAGACAGTAGTAAGATTTACTGCTATGATTTGCACGTGGATGCATCTTTTCTCCCGCATCCTCCCTTGTATACTTTGTACATGTGTTGCCACATAACGCTGTAGACCAACACATATAGGATGACATAACGCTGTAGAACAACACATATAGGATGACATAACGCTGTAGAACAATACATATAGGATGACATAACGCTGTATAACAACACATATAGGATGACATAACGCTGTAGAACAACACATATAGGATGACATAACGCTGTATAACAACACATATAGGATGACATAACGTTGTATAACAACACATATAGGATGACATAACGCTGTATAACAATACATATAGGATGACATAACGCTGTATAACAACACATATAGGATGACATAACGCTGTATAACAACACATATAGGATGACATACCGCTGTAGACCAATACATATAGGATGACATAACGCTGTATAACAACACATATAGGATGACATAACGCTGTTATAGGATGACATAACGCTGTATAACAACACATATAGGATGACATACCGCTGTAGAACAACACATATAGGATGACATAACGCTGTAGACCAATACATATAGGATGACATAACGCTGTAGACCAATACATATAGGATGACATAACGCTGTATAACAACACATATAGGATGACATAACGCTGTAGACCAACACATATAGGATGACATAACGCTGTAGAACAACACATATAGGATGACATAACGCTGTAGAACAACACATATAGGATGACATAACGCTGTATAACAACACATATAGGATGACATAACGTTGTATAACAACACATATAGGATGACATAACGCTGTATAACAACACATATAGGATGACATACCGCTGTAGAACAACACATATAGGATGACATAACGCTGTAGACCAATACATATAGGATGACATAACGCTGTAGACCAATACATATAGGATGACATAACGCTGTATAACAACACATATAGGATGACATAACGCTGTAGACCAACACATATAGGATGACATAACGCTGTATAACAACACATATAGGATGACATAACGCTGTAGAACAACACATATAGGATGACATAACGCTGTAGAACAACACATATAGGATGACATAACGCTGTAGAACAACACATATAGGATGACATACCGCTGTAGACCAACACATATAGGATGACATAACGCTGTAGAACAACACATATAGGATGACATAACGCTGTAGAACAATTTTCGTCTGTTTCACATTTACAAACACAAACACAGTGGGAACTCTCTAAATTAGCCACTCTGGGGACCTCACCGGGCGTGTGGTTTAGGGAGGTTCCACTGTGCTGGGGACGTCACATGGTGTCTAGTTTAGGGAGGTTCCACTGTAATACCTTCGTCCGAGTTATCCCCGCAGTCGTTGGCGCCATTTTGGAATTCAGCACGTGACATACACGTACCGTTGGCGCAATGGAGTTGAGATGCGAAGCAAAGCAAGCCAGCTGTAACCAAAACAAGGCTGTAAATCATGGCGGACATTTCTAAAAGATTATCAGTGATATTATTATTTTGGACATATTCTGGCGTGTTTATTGGACGGAATTGTTTTACCATTGATGGTGTGCGATATTCCTGGACATGATGTCGTAAAAGCAGGAAGCAATCCATATACTTATCCATCCATCCATCCATCCCTCCATCCTCCAGTGCAGGAAGCAATCTCTCAAGAACAACGACAGAAACCAAGCGAACAAAAAGGTAAAAATCGAAATGTGCCAGCTACTGGTCAACATGTAAACACAGGCACTCTGTGGTATGAACGAGACAAGCCTCTTTAAATCGTACCCGATTTTATTCTGATATTAAATATCTAGATGGTACACCATCGTTTCAACCAACGGAAGTGGTTTATTTACATTGGGCCCCGGCTCGCTAATTCATTAATTGTAACGCGCGCGATGGCGGGGACCAGCCTTCGCGCGCGTTACAATTAATGAATTAGCGAGCCGGGAACCGGTACACTAGTACCACTTCCGTTGCTCGAAAAGATGGCGAGTGTCCTACCTTGTAGATATTTACTATCAGAGTAATATAAGTTTGACTTACAAGAGGCATGTATCGTTCATTCCACAAAGTGCCTATGCATGTAAATTGCAATATGGACATGAACATGACAGGTCACTCAAATACTGTTGACATGCAGATAAGAACATATCGTACACGGATCATTTGAATTATAACTTACCAGGTACACTCAACGTAGTTGTGAGTACATAACTCTAATTACATTACATTACATAAGCTAACTATCTTCCTATACTGTCAAACCCCAGGTCGGGGACTTAGATATAGTACAACATTTTGCCTATAAATGGGAAAACGTGCAGCTACAATCAACCATGTGCAGCAAACCCAGCATGCTCAAAATGTCATGGATTGCAGTACGGTCCCACCCAGTATGCTGGAAATATTGACATAAGCCACCAATTCTCAGGGGACCATTTCACTAAGCCGTTCGTACAACTAAAATGTTCGTCAGTGCAAATTCAGGATCGTCTGGAACTATCAATTTATGGGTTTACATGTATTGAGCATAGGCTGCACAATTGGATTTACATTTATTGATCATATGCAGCATATGATCAATAAATGTAAATCCAATAATTGTTTACAAGAAAACAATGTCAATGTGAAACTTACAGACTATCATCAGTTTGCACT
Source organism: Conchocele bisecta (assembly GCA_029237695.1). Classification (NCBI taxonomy): domain Eukaryota; kingdom Metazoa; phylum Mollusca; class Bivalvia; order Lucinida; family Thyasiridae; genus Conchocele; species Conchocele bisecta. The sequence goes on from JAQRGA010000216.1 coordinate 14,316, forward strand.
TACGAACATTTTAATCCTATGAAGTTTAGTGAGACGGCCCCCAGGAATGCAACATGTAAACACGGCGAACAATAACAGTGAACAATATTCCATGTCAAGACCAGCCAGGACACGGATCACAGGTGACTGGACATAATTACAGTTATAACATGACATGTACGCTCTCCTGCAACAGGGGACCGTTTCACTAAACTTCGTACGATTACAATGTTCGTAAGTGCAACATTATGATAGTCTGTAAATTTCACATTAACAATGTGTTCTTGTAAACAATTACTGGATTTACATTTATTGAGCATAGGCTGCATATGCAGCCTACGCTCAATAAATGTAAATAAATGAATTGAAATTTCCAGACGATCATAAATTTGCACTTACGAACATTTTAGTCGTACGAAGTTTAGTGAAATGGGCCCCTGATGTACACATGGCTCAGTGGTTTTGAACAGAGCCGTGGCAGATAGTAAAATGTATATACATGTATATGAAAATTGACGTTGGAAAAATTAAAAATTAAATTCCCAAAAATACAAGAAAAGTCGGTGATGTTGAAACATCAATCGGTGTCCGATATTGCTGATAAGTTCTGTCATTTCAAACGAAACAAAAGTGATGAGTTATATGAGCGGAGGAATACCGATATAAAGCTGAGAAATACGGAGCCCCGCAGGGGACATGGATATTATTTCATTAATTCGTTCCCACGAAATAACAATTTGTTCCCTCAATTTAACAATTCTTTCCCTCGAAATAACAATTCGTTCCCACGATATAACAATTCGTTCCCTCGAATTAACAATTCGTTCCCACGATGCAACTAATTGTTATTTCGTGGGAACGAATTAATAAAATGATTTATTAAAAACAGAATTCTACGTCCCCTGCGGGGCTCCGTAGAGAGCCGACAATGATAGTTTACGGCAGTATGCTCGGGATATAAATGACCAACTGCTCAAAACACAGTGCATGTCGAGGCAGGAGAATTTATTATTATTTGGGGATTCCGCAACCGAGATATATGAACGTGAACATTTTGAGCAAAGCCTTCGTGAATGTTTGACGCAAAACGTAGAAAACAATTCAGCCATTAATAAAGTCAACGACATTAACATCTAAGACATCGGGTTTGACAGTAAATACACTGGGCTACAGAATAGGCGACGGAACAGATAAAAGGCCAATTGTTGCAAAATGTGAAGTTTATCGACACAGACAGAAAAAACAAAATAAAGACAATAAAGTCTCCGTGGCTAGAGACAAGCTGTATGTTAACGGAGAAAGTTACACTATCAATACACTATCAGTTTGAAACGCCACAAAGACGTCACAATCCCGTATGAACAAATAATTACACCTATATATACCCAGTACCGGATTATTTCACTGGTTTAGTATCGAGTCGATTAACACAAGCAGAATAAATGTGTGTGGATTCCTGTAAGGCTCTACCGCGCCTGAATTCCACATATGCATCCGAAGAGACATATAGTGACATTGAATTCGAATTACGTACGTTTTATAACCCATATTTTATTACACATTTGTTTTAAAGTCACTATTTTTATTAAATTTTAGACGTCAACTGTATTGGCAGTCCTGCCAATACAGTTTCACACGATTTTGATAAAGACCATGTTGTCGAACATTTAATAAAAAGAGTGACTTTAAAACAATGTGTATTAAATGTGCTTCCCTTCGGAGGTTATTGGAAATGACCATATGTTGTTATTTGGTGATTATAACTCGCGAACAACATATATGTATGATTCAATTCATGCTGATACATGTAGTTTTGAAAACTGTGACATACCAGAAGTGACTGAAGAATTTGATAAGGAAATGTCTTATTTTGAAAACAGTGCTCAAGTTGATGAAAGACATCATGTTGATACTGGTATTTTCAACAATTCTGCAAAAACCAGGAACCCACTTTTCCGACGTTTCGGCACAAGGCCTTTTATCAAGGAATTAGTTTCTACTGAACGCTAAGTGGCATCCATTTTAGAATTTGAAGTATATCGACTTAGTAGAAACTAATTCCTTGATAAAGGCCTTGTGCTGAAACGTCCGAAAAGTGTGTTCCTGGTTTTTGCAGAATTGTTGAACATATTAATTGTATTTTATCCCGTCAACACAGTGCGGTTGTGCCGTGAAACACGGTGCCGTGAAACATGTTTGATATCCTTGTCAATACCACCTAATCACTGCGTATGAACATGTGCGGTGGCTGGGGTTATTGCTTTGCATTTTAACGCCATTTGTAGGTGTTGACGGGATAAATAGAATAGTAGGTTAGTGTCATGAGTGGGAAAAATATCTGGCGCGGCACGGAAACGGGATGTGCTCGGCAGAGCCTCGCCCATCCCGTTTCCTAAGCCTTGCCAGATATGTTTTTCCCATTCGCGGCACTAACCTACTATTCTCTATTTCTCTAACATGTTTTGAATATTCAGCGTCTTAATTGCAGCAAATGCAACTCTACACCTGTTGTGTCAACTTACCAACAACCAAAAATGATGTAGATTTTTAATCAAATTGTAATAGTTCAGATTGTCATATACCTGCATAGCATTCGGATAACTGCATCATTACATCTTTCCAATATACGAGTACATCGCTTCAATGTAGTCTTTGCATTTCATCCGGTGCCAAAATGAATATTTGACAAATTTTGCGAAAAGTATGTATGACTTCTGAAAATATATATACGTCCTGCAATCGCATGTATATCATTATATAACTATATATACACGCCAACATTAGTATTATATGTATGTAGTCTGAAAACGCCATTCCGGGGTATTCAAAAATCTAGTCCAGTTTAAGAAGTATGCACATTTTACCTACATACATATAACTACAGCAGTATAGCATATTTACCGTATTGTTATTCCCAAGTTGATGTAGATGGAAACTCATACACCAGTAGGACACTACTATTACACAAAGTCATACATCAGTAGGACACTACTATTACACAAACTCATACATCAGTAGGACACCACTATTACACAAACTCATACATCAGTAGGACACCACTATTACACAAACTCATACATCAGTAGGACACCACTATTACACAAACTCATACATCAGTAGGACACTACTATTACACAAAGTCATACATCAGTAGGACACCACTATTACACAAACTCATACACCAGTAGGACACCACTATTACACAAACTCATACATCAGTAGGACACCACTATTACACAAACTCATACATCAGTAGGACACCACTATTACACAAACTCATACACCAGTAGGACACCACTATTACAACAAACTCATACACCAGTAGGACACTTACTATTACACAAACAATCATACATCAGTAGGACACTACTATTACACAAACTCATACATCAGTAGGACACCACTATTACACAAACTCATACATCAGTAGGACACCACTATTACACAAACTCATACATCAGTAGGACACCACTATTACACAAAGTCTGTGCACATTGTCACCACAACCACTGAATTGATCATTTACAGCATTCAAATTATTTGTATTACACAAGCTCATGTGTTACCACGTGTAGCCACACACACTCATATGACCATCATGCGTTTAAATGCACATAAATGATAATCATATCTCCACAATATATTATGCAATGTATCAAAATGTTCATGTAAACAATATCACATAGCCTGTATCTAGACACATTAATGTTCATGTAAACAATATCACATAGCCTGTATCTAGACACATTAATGTTCATGTAAACAATATCACACAGCCTGTATCTAGACACATTATGTTCATGTAAACAATATCACACAGCCTGTATCTAGACACATTAATGTTCATGTAAACAATATCACACAGCCTGTATCTAGATACATTATGTTCATGTAAACAATATCACACAGCCTGTATCTAGATACATTATGTTCATGTAAACAATATCACACAGCCTGTATCTAGATACATTATGTTCATGAAACAATATCACATAGCCTGTATCTAGATACATTATGATCATGTAAACAATATCACACAGCCTGTATCTAGATACATTATGTTCATGTAAACAATATCACACAGCCTGTATCTAAATACATTATGTTCATGTAAACAATATCACATAGCCTGTATCTAGACACATTAATGTTCCTGTAAACAATATCACATAGCCTGTATCTAGACACATTAATGTTCATGTAAACAATATCACACAGCCTGTATCTAGATACATTATGTTCATGTAAACAATATCACACAGCCTGTATCTAGATACATTATGTTCATGTAAACAATATCACATAGCCTGTATCTAGACACATTAATGGGATTTTACTAGGCAATTTGACTGATGTCCACATGACATTCTAACTAGTTACGCAGGCGGTCACAATCAGGGGTCCGTTTCACTAAACTGTGTAAGACTAAAATGTTCCTAAGTGCAAACTTATGATAGTCTGTAAATTTCACACTAACAACGTTTTCTTATAAACTTTTTTGGATTTACATTTATTGAGCATAGGCTGCATATGCAGCCTATGCTCAATAAATGTAAATCCATGAATTTAAATTTCCAGACGATCCTAAATTTGCACTTACGAACATTTTAGTCGTACGAAGTTTAGTGAAACGGCCCCCAGGTTTGTAGAAGGTGTTTTGTGCCGCATTGTACAGGTTGTGTACTTTGCTGCCTCTTTGGTGTCATCGGAAAATATATTTCTCTATTTGACAACTGGTAATGTCATTCTAATGACCTCAGGTAAATGATTCTAAAGTGCTGTCAAAGCATGTTTTTGATGATAAAAATGGAAAATAAACAGCAGGCGACAAACAAATAAGAAATCGATTTGTATTCAATTATGACAATGTTTTGTACTTGGTAAGATCGGACATGTTATGATTTGATAATTATTGCCCTTTGTTGAGGGGACTATTGGATTATCTCCCCTAGGAAGCAATACTAGTATCTCCGGAGGCGATAGCGAGGGAGGTATTGTTTTCGAGGGGAGATAATTCCCGCTATTTCCCTCTAATATTGCGTGTTGAGTGGTGAAGCAGGCGTCACGGTACACTATTCGTACCACCGGATGTGAAATTGACTAATGCAACACCTAGAAATTGTATTGAGGTATAATAAGTTTGCTGTTGCCTCATTACAACGACGTTATACGGTAACGCCACGTGACGTCGTTCGACGGTCCAGAATACACAATAATTATGTATTCTCTACCGTTTTCCTTTCATCTTAACCTTTAGACAGCTACTCACAACAATTGTCGTCTGCTGTTGCTTTTATATCTTGCCTTATTTCTCAATAAAAACATGGTTTGACAGCACTTCAAAATCATTTCCAATGGAAATGATTCTAAAGTGTTGTCAACGCATGTTGTAAATTATTCTAAAGTGCTGTCAAAGCATGTTTTTGATGATAAAAAGGAAAAAATGGAAAATAGAAAATAAACAGCAGACAACACAAAAATAAGATAGCTGTCTAAGGGTTAATAGTAACTTACTTTCGTCGTATTTGTCATCCACGCAGTCCTGTTTACCGTTCATGATCTTCCGCGTCTGAACACAACTTCCGTCGACACACCGTAGCACCCCCACGTCACAGAAACTGCAGACACCTGCAACGATATAAGCAATATGTGAACAATAAGATAGCTGTCTAAGGGTTAATAGTAACTTACTTTCGTCGTATTTGCCATCCACGCAGTCCTGTTTACCGTTCATGATCTTCCGCGTCGGGACACAACTTCCGTTGACACACCGTAGCTCCCCCACGTCACAGAAACTGCAGACACATGCAACGATATAAGCATGTCCATGCGCGGTTAACACAATGCAATGAAGCGCTAGTGACCGCAACATTTAGTTCCTTAATCATCCAATATGTGAACAATAAGATACTTATACACAGCCATGGTTATGATGCAGTCTCTCACCCGAGTATTGATTTTCCATTTCCTGTCGATCAGGTAGTCACTAAATTTGGTAATGTGTAACTTATTGGATTGTAATATGTAAAATAAGCGGAGACCGATACTGGCCAGCGATTGGCTTAGACAGTAGGGCGAATTAAAAGTCTGGTTTATACAGTGCAACCTCTCCCAATCAGACGCGCTCTTATGTAGAGCGTGCTCCATTGCGAGAGGTTTTACTGTGCAGATCAGTTTTATAAATAGGTAGCCGAACTTGGTGCACCACGAGTAACCTCCCTTCGAGAACTACGATGTCGCGTAAATCTTGCTTCACGGTCCAGTCACACATCACCGCGTGCACTAATCTTGCAAAATCAAGCAGTTTTATTGGCTAAGCCTGAGCTGTGCTACAGCGCAGGCACAGCCAATCACACTGCTTGATTGCGAGTTGAGGTTGCCAATATATGTTGAGAAACGTTGACATCTTGGCAAGTTTAAGGTGGGCGGAGGACCCCTGTGTACCAACAGTGTATGACCAAATTTTCTCCACTTTAGTCCCAGACAATTGTAAATTTCAAAAAGTTACCACCACCAATTTCTACAAGATGTGCATCGTACTGCATTAGATGTATATATATATGGCTATAGTATACAAGTAAGTTGGTAGGGCAACACTGTTTTTCATGGGTTTCGTCTAAGCGGAAGTGGTCATATGCCGGTCATGCGCACCTGAAAATGACATCATTGTTTGTTTTCTCTTTTTTTTACAAAAATGTCATTTTTGCAGTATATTCAAATTGTGAAATGGACTTATTAATCAATACAGCGTCTATCGATTATTTAAAGACAACTTTGTTTGTTGTTGAACAGACTATTGTCATAGTCCGAGGTCCGAGTCTTTCACGTGTGCTCGTGTTCAGCAATTATCAAGGTGCATGATCACGTGGTTACAACAACAACAGCAATGGCTGAAAGTGCTAAAAGCGCGCCCACTCCAAAGTAAGTATTATTTGATAGATGGATTTTTTTTTTCTGATCATAGTTTTCTTAATTAGGAACGGATTCTGATCATACACCTTGATTATGGTGTATTGCTTGACTTTGTCTTGTAATGTTGACGAATATAAGAAGGTACGAACATTTGGGTCACACTGTATACAGGAATGCAAACAGCTGCTTACTCCATACTTTATCGATGATGCGTAATTTGCTTCACATGACAACATTGGCTCACCACCAGATTTCTGCCATTGCGGAATACTTCCGCACCGCCGGAAAATACATCTGAACTTCCGTGATGGAATACACAGTACAGTACAGGTACTGTATGGTGGCCAGCGAGGGACATTCCGTTGTTTCGCTGAGTGTAAGCAAAAATTGTGCTAAGTTTTAGCTAACTGTACTTAACTGTACTAGATGCTGTAAAACGCACTTGACAAGAACGATGACGTAGCAATTTTAGTTGCTAATGCACCAGTCAATTGTAATCCCCGCCCCCCCCCCACCCCCAGGCCGGGACATAGCGGGGGATAGCGGGGCTAAACCCCGGGGCATTAACAAAAAATTTGTCCCTGCCGTGCCGGGGCTACCCAGGGGCTTTACATTTGCGCGAAAAAATAGCGGGGATTTTTTTTCTTCAATCTTGAGGTGTGCGCCGAAAAAGTAAGCGGCTGGACTTCGAAGTACAACAACAAGACAAGAATGAGTACAGTAGCGTAACCATTTGTCGGGATTACCCCCGCGTCGGGAATTTTCGTAAACCGCATTTGTCACTATTCACAGAAAATTACACGATATTTTTCCCGGACATTTTTTTGCAGAAGACTTATCTGTCAAATGGAGTAAAATGTTCCACATCGCCCTTGGTCATGTAAGGTTTTAATCAAATTTGTTAGAATACCTTCAAAATGTTGTATTTCAACTATTCCCACTTTTGTCCACTCATAAACATCATTATCCAAAAAGATTTACAAAGCATGCTTCTGTCAGTCTGTTTCACTGGATTCTTTAGCCATTTTGAGAAGTCAATGTCATGTAAACACAGACTGGTAGCTGTCAAATTACCAGAATAGAGCTTCTCATTATACTGGGGGGTCTTATATGAAAAACAATAAAAACAACTAACACAGAATTATATTTGATTATACAGATGTAGATATAAACTCTGTGTTTTTAATAGAATTTATTGTTCTGTTGATTATAAAAATGCTCAGAATAATAGTCTACAGTTTGTAGATTGTTGTTATCTTGTTGTTGGTATAAATCCTGCCTGTAGTGTGTACCATAATGAATATGGTAAAATAGCATGTACCACAAATGAAAATTAAACGTGATCTGAGGCATCTTGCATTATGATTATTAGTCTTGTGATAATATTATTGTCATTTATGACTGGCAAAGGAAATGGTGGAAAATTGTTTACTGTACACTCCTCTGATAATTTAGATAACCATTTTTTACACTGATCCGATGGTGCGCCGCAATACAGGATGAGTATAATCCGACAACAAAAATCCAGACTCTAAGGTCACAGTCTATTTTCTATAAGCGCCTGGATGATACGTTAACAAAATGGACGACATGGAAACAAGCGCGATTTTTAGATAAATCTGGTTTCACATCACTTTTACGATAAGTTTATTGTTTTAAAAAGTTTTGAATAATTGTTTTTATATGCGTATAGCTCTAGTAACTGGCCAACGAAGGCTTATTATCCAGAACCTAGGTATATCCACTGTATGTATTTTCATAAAAAATACAGAAGTTTGGCCTCTGTATTCCTGAAAATCTTGAAAACTGTTTGTCATGTCCACTGTATATTATAAATGTGATGTCATATATATTTTTATATATTAAAAAAAAACTTGATCATGTGGCCGAAACGACTGTGTCATGGGTTTTCGTGGGTTTGTTTAATACTGGGGCCCTGGTGGCTGAAAAACTCCTCAGCCTATGTGGGCGAGACTGTATGATACGTTCATGCAGACCACATGTGAGGAAGTTGGCAGTATTAAACTTGCCATAGGTTGCTGGTTTCCTCCGGGTACTCCGGATTTCTCCACCACTAAAACGGCTGTGCAACAGAGTATTGCAGCATAGGCTCGAAATTGGCCGTCGCAATACTCTACTTTGGCGCACATTTTTCAAAAACATTTTATTTTAACTGTTTCACCCCAAAGTTTTAAACTTAATGGAATATTCCACTTTCAAATTCCGACCAATCAAGTAATCAGAAAATGATTTTTGGACAAGTCTATTCATATTAAAAAAGGATTTTTTTAGCACATTAGGAAAAATCCTTGCAACCAGTGCAGATCCTGATGAGACGGCTCGTTACGAGCCAGGTCATCTGGATATACACTGTTTGCAGAGGTATCTAGTGTTGAAAGGGTTTTAAAAAAAAAAGTCTGATTTCTGGTCTCCTTTTTCGTGCATAGTTTCAAAATTTTAAAATGTGTCAAAATTTAAGGCATTTTTGATGGTCAAGCGGACTCCAGCCCGGGCCGGGTATGCAAGGTCATAGAACCTGCCATAATGTTGAATTGTTCATACATGAACGAGTGCAGTATTGCAAGAAGAAAGAACGAGCAAATTGCCACCCACCCTTTTTAGTTTTTATCATCCCCGACCGAAAAAGGTTCGGGGGATATAGCGATCGCCCCTTCGTCTGATGTCTGCCGTGTGTAGGCGGCATGTTTGTTTCGCGAATGACTTGAGAACCAACTTCACCAATTTCAATAATATTCGGTATGTACATTCATATCAATCAGCGGGAACGAGGGCCTCGTCGCTCAAAGGTCAAGGTCACTTTGTGCTATAAATATTCTTCACATTAGATGATAATTAATACCGGTCCGTTTTCTCGCAGTATTTTCAGTTTTCTTTTGCCAAATTCAACCACATTCGGTATCTACATTCATCAGTGGAAAGCGTCTGTTGAAGGTGTGCGTCATCGCTTGAAGGTCAAGGCCATTTTGTGCTATAAATACTTTGTTTAGATGATAATTACCAGTACGTTTTCTGGCAATAATTTCAGTCTCCTTTTGCCGAATTCAACCATATTCGGTATCTACATTCATATCGATCAGTGGAAGGCATCTGTTTGAACGTGGGGGTAATCGCTTGAAGGTCAAGGTCATTTTGTGCTAAAAATACTTTACGTTTAGATGATAATTTAAATACCAGTTCGCTTTCTGGCAATATTTTCTGTTTTTTTTTTTTGCCAAATTCAACCATATTCGGTATCTACATTCATATCGGTGAGTGGAACTTCCGAAGGCATCTGTTGACGTGGGCGTCATCGCTCGAAGGTCAACACCTATTAAACCGGTACAGGTGTATTACCAGCTCCAAGTGCTTAAAAGATACACGTCACTGAGCTGTAAAACACAATTTCATCATTGTCAATCAGGCCATTAATATGATTGCTGAATATTTAATAGCGTCACATGTTGCAATTCCAATAACTCATAAATGAATTCAAGCAATATTTGAGCCACATTCTGATAAAGACGGTCTCATGATCTAGGGCAATGTAGACCCAGAAGAGCCTGCACATCAGTGCAGTCCTTCGGGATATACATGGCTCTACATTCACAGTTCGTGTAACACAACTACATCATGTATTGTATACACAACTCAAGTGCAAGTGTCGAGCTTAATAATCATATTTTTGTTTGCAGATCGTTTACCCATGGAATACCTGCCTTGTCATACATTGGCAAAATCACATAGCACTCGTATATAGTATGTGAAAGATAAAGCAACACTCCTTGAGTGAATAGATGGCTAAAACATGTTATAATACTTTTAATATACATTATAAAAATGGCCCAAACTACATGTGTATATCTGCCCCGGGGGCGGGGCCATATAGCGGGGGAATACACATTTTTCGGTCCCCACAGTGCGGGGGATATACCAGGGCTTTGCAAAAAAAATATGCAATGTCCCCGCTATCCCCCGCTATTTCCCGGGCTCGTGGGGGGGGGCGGGGATTACAATTGACTGGTGCATAAGTTACTGTGTATGGAATACCGGATATACGAGGGTAGGTCAATAAGTAATGTCACATGGTAAATAACTTTAAAAAGTAGAGCTAAGTTTAAAGTTATCGTCTAAATTCAGTCAGAATAGCCTCTCACGGGTCCATGACCGACTATTACAGAACATCGCAAGGGACGTAGAATTCTATTTTATTAATTCGTTACCTCAATTTAACAATTCGTTCCCTCGAATTAACAATTCGTTCCCTCAATTTAACAATTCGTTCCCACAATTAGCAATTCGTTTCCTCGAATTAACAATTCGTTCCCACGAAATTGCTATTTCGTGGGAACGAATTGTTATTTCGCGGGAACGAATTGTTATTTCGTGGGAACGAATTAATAAAAAAAGAACTATATGTCCCCTGCGGTGCTCCGTAGCCTATCACCGTTGTGGTAGTGTAGAAACATTCGTTGGTACATTCGACACTTGTGGTCGGCGCTAATTGAACGTCATCTCGGTTACTACAGCGGAAACATTCAAGTGATATTTTAAATTTTAAATAATTGATGGATTATAACTTTATTTGTGTGGTTCATGTAGGCTGCATGTGATAGGATTTCCCATATCCATGAGCGCAAGAATTAGTCTGGCAGCCAAAAGCCGATTTTGGGCTTAACCTCGTTTTGAATAACAGTTTATTATACCCCCACCAATCTATTAAGGGGGAGGGGCATTTTGTTTTACCTCCGTCCGTGCCTGTATGCCTCGTTTTCTTTGGCTGCCAGCGGGGGTATTCGTGTGCCGACAGGCCACATTTGTAGTTTATCTCTGTTACCAATTGATATTATGATGTGAAACTTCATAAAGTTATACACATTTATTACCATTTATTGTGAATAATAAGTATACTGCACCAATACCCAGGGTCAAGGACGTTGAACTTCAATCCAGGTGTCATCGGGGAGCATTTGACGGATTTACCGACCATCTAGTTTTGATTAGTCTTTGTTCATGGCTTAACCATTTTCAAACACGTGTGCTATCGTTACACAATCAGAATCATGCACAATTAGTGTCAGAAGTGTACAGTTGGCAGAATTGTGATTGTCAAGGATGGTTTGAAGTGTCCCAGTCGTTTGACTGACTGCTTAATTCTGGTTAATGTATGTATCTATGATTCATCATTGTTCACGATGTGACACATGAAGGTGTCTTCCTCATTACGGTGGAGTTTGTGCTATGTGTTTTTGTTTATTGGCTAACTGATTGTCTCGGACCTCAACCAGACCTGTGTCACGTAGCAAGCATCGGCACAATCGTATATCAACTTATTGGCGATTGGAAAATATCACCGTGTTTGCTCTGGACTAAAAGTATCAGACACTCATCGTGTAGTAATCGTTCTCATTGTTAAATGCTTTGTACAAATGGCATAAAAGATACCTTGGCAATTGTATATACATAGCAATATATTCCTGTTGCATTCGTACAACTAATTAATTCAATGTTTCAACAGTATCCTCGTCTGAAACTGAAATGGGTTGTTCTCATAGTTGGTAGTCTCTCAACCGGCATTGAAAGGAGTCACACATCTACTGACTGGCTGATAATATAGTGCAGCCTCCCCATCGCTGATAATATGATTGTATCCTGTCAACACAGTGCGTATGTGCCGTGAAACACGGTGCCGTGAAACAGTTTTGATATCCTGTCAATACGACCTAATCACTGCGTATGAATGTGTGCGGTGGCCGGGGTTATATTTTTGCATTTTACAGCCATTTGTAGGTGTTGATGGGATAAATAGAATAGTAGGTTAGTGCCGTGAATGGAAAAACATATCTGGCGCGGCACGGAAACGGGATGTGCTCGGCAGAGCCTCGCCCATCCCGTTTCCTGAGCCTTGCCAGATATGTTTTACCCATTCACGGCACTAACCTACTATTCTCTATAATATGTGGCTTTGATTGGAACAATGAGGATTATTGGTTTTGCGACAGAAAAGGCAGCTAAGAAAGAGGGGGGATATAATGCATCATTAATCGAGAGACAATTACAACGCGTGGATGTAATGGATAGGGCGGACGTACTGATGCCAACACAGAGACAGTGCAAGACTAAGAGAGTTCCCATTGTTCTTACATACTCAACATTGCTCCCAGACATCAGACATATATTGGCCAAACACCAGAATGTACTACATACATATGGCCGTATGAAAGAAATATTCCCGGATCCACCTCTACTTACGTTCAGGCGAGACACAAATATAAGTGACATACTGGTACATGGTAAAACGAACAGATTAGTGAGGTCAACCGCTGCACCTTGTTCATGTAGAACATGTTGCTCCCTGCATAAGGACACTATAATGGATACCAGCGGTCTGCGGAGTTACAACCCCGTAAGCAATGTTACGTGCGAGGACAGAAACGTAGTGTATGTGCTGACGTGCAAGCCGTGCAACAAGACTGTATACGTGGGGGAGACAGAACGTTCATTGCGCGAACGCACGGACGAACATCTCCGCAATGGGCGTTTGCAAAATGAAAACAAGCCCATACTGCGACACTTCCTGGGTCACGGTGATCATGACGTGGGTGTCTCTGTCATCCAGAAGCTGTACAGCGAAGGACGCATATTTCGTCTTCTCACGGAAGAAAATTGGATAAAAATACTGGGAACGAACTTCCCACATTGGTGTAATGTGAAGTGTAACATGTGAATTAGTGTTTTGATCCGGACGCATTCAACCTGTTCAACATGATACTAGAAACGGCGAACAATCCCGTTACTGGTGTCGGTTGAAAAGTTAATCGCACTCTTGGTTTACCACATGCGGCCCGATGATGGAAACACGAATATTTTCAATATTCGTGTTTCTGGTATCGGGTGCCATGGGATGGGTTTAACGTCGTACGGGCGTGGACTGTGCGTCGGATCGCGTGATGATGATTCATAAGTGGTGTATCGTGGTTTGACGTATGGCCTGGGCTCGCGCGACGTCATGACGTCCGGCTCAGAACATCCGGTTTACTGCTAGACTATATATTTACGTCCAAATAGGCGCCGGATTCCTGACGAATTCCCATTCAGCTACACACAGAAGATACTGCATAAACACAGTTTCGTCTATCAAATTTGAGCCGGTTACTAGAGGACAATTGCGTACATGCGATACATCTAAGTACAACTGAGTGGCATCTCGTCAGGAAGGTGCATTCCTTTCGACGTGGAACATTTTATGACGACGCGGACTGCAGCACGTAAACACATGAAACAAACAAAATAAACTCTCAATGGAAGTAAGTCTTGCAGCAGCAATATAATACCAAGGACATAATTTACAATTCCGAGCCGAACACCTGTGGTTGAATATATGGCCATAAGTACAATGTCATGCATGGAGCGCTGTTCTCGGGTCTATTATCGCCACCGACAATCATCACATGAATATGGTGGTATTTACCAGCCATATATTTCATTTATTAACGTGAACGTGATTTCTATGTGGTCTTCATAACAATACACTTAACCTATATACTCGGAACTATCGCGTCAACTATAAACAAAATAAAATTAAAACAGGTATATTTACATTCGAACTAAACATGCGTTTGAACGCAAAACAGTTACGTTGGAACGCAAAATACTTACGTTCGAATGCAAAATGTATATGCGTTGAAAACGCAAAAACGAAAAAAAAAGGTTATCTCAAATGCACTATTTTTTTACAAATTTTCGAATGTATATGTATTGTTCTTTGTAATTTACATACATGTATGTTGTATGATTTATAAACTAGAGCCACGTGCACTTATTGTATGCATGCTAACTACATGTACATGTATGTATGTCTATAGTTTAATGAGTGTACATGTGATGAGACGTTAATAAACTGTTATTTTCTATTATATTCTTGTATTGTCTTGTGTTCGAACATGTAGTGCGGTTTTGCATGATTAAGAATGGTAACTTGGTCATTTTCTAATGCGACATTTTCGGGTAATTTTAATTGTTTTCTTCAGATCTCTTAGTTTCTACGTTTGACTTTTGTTTTCTAGAGCCCTTGATCTGAAGAATGATCACACAATACATTTACACAGATCTGGCGCGCGTTTCACTAAACTTCGTACGACTAAAAAGTGCAAAATTATGATATTCTATAAGTTTCACATTAACAACGTTTTCTTGTAAACAATTATTGGATTTACATTTATTGAGCATAGGCTGCATATGCAGCCTATGTTCAATAAATGTAAATCCATTAATTGAAATTTCCAGACGATCCGAAATTTGCACTTACGAACATTTTAATCGTACGAAGTTTAGTGAAACGGGCACGTGTTTGACAACAAGGACATGTAGACAGTTGATGTCAATGTACATTCTGCTATGTTGCATATTTACAGTTTCAGAAAGCCTAAATCGATGGCATCACACATGTTTGTATTTGCAAGTATATATGGCACATAAGACGGCTGCGACCAGCATACGGTCCCAGGTCAGGACGTGTAGTCTGATCAGAACATATACCCTCAACTTTTGACGCCATTATGAAAAATATTGTAAATTTTGTCAACGTTTTTAATGAAACTTCGCAGATGTTCGAAGGGACACAATCACATGGCGTGTCTCATTATTATCATGCCCGCGAACACATGGATTCGGCTTGCTTTGGCTTTCTTTGGTATTGCTATATAAACTATGCACGTGTTCCAGCTGACGTCGGATACGACCTCGTATTGTACATAAAGTATGTTCCACACAGTCATCGTACCGAATATTCTATGTATTTCATCACGTGAACGATAATTTCAATACATATAATAATCGAGACACGACATGTGATTTTGTACCTACCGACATCTGCGATATTTCATGAAATATATTTACTGAAAATGGCATATTTTCCGTAAACGACATCAGAAGTTGACAAAAATTCCCGAGTACATGCGGAATATAATTCCGCAATTCCGCATGTACTCTGAATTTTTGTAAACGTATTTTATGAAATTACGCAGATGTCTGAAGGTACAAAATGTCATGGCGTGTCTCATATGTTACCATGCACCACTTCTCACTACACTGTGAGCATTATGACTGCATGTTTACAATCTGATCAGGGTCCACCCGTTATTGAGCTAAAGCAACTATTCTGGGACCCGTTTCACTAAACTTCGTACGACTAAAATGTTCGTAAGTGCAAATTTAGGACCGTCTGGAAATTTCAATAGATGTATTTACATTTATTGAGCATAGGCTGCATATGCAATCTATGCTCAATACATGTAAATCCTATATTTGTTTACAAGAAAATATTGTTAATGTGAAATTTACAGACTATCATAATTTTGCACTTACGAACATTTTCGTGGTACGAAGTTTAGTGAAACTATTATGTATACACAGGGATTGGACTTGCTTTGGTACTGCAATAAACTGCATAGTTTTAGTAGCAATTGTATCAAAGAAGGTGGAAAGCAAGCGGAATCTCCACTGTTGCATACTGGTAAGTGTGACAGTGGTCATGTTGGTACATTCAACCATACTACAGTGCAACCTCTCAGGCGACTCCCACGCTGTCCGGTTTATACACGTTCCACTGAATATCTCGAATATGTTCGCCCCCAAGACATTTTGGCGTGCTTTACAATCATGAACAGGCATTAACATCAGACATAAATGTCAGTGAAATCTAATTAAGCAAACAAATTCGTTCTCGGTGTCCGGTTTAGAGAGGTTCCACTGTATGTCCATTTATGTCACTACTTCTTATTCTACGGAACCCTTCAGTTTATCAGTTTCTGTTACTATATACACAGTAGCTACAATCTGCGGCTACAATTTGACACATTAAAAAAATGTGAGCAACAGAAGTGCATTACCCAAATCTGTTGCATGTAGGTCATAATTTAGTAAGCTGTATATTTTATACCTTTAAACAAATAATCCTTAATGTAATCGAACAGGGAAATCATTTTCCCATGGAAGCCATCTTGTCTCTTGTTGTTGTTCAACATTCAACATAACGAAATGAAGCTTTCACATTTACAAGATAATACATGTAAGTGTCAGATATACACATTGGCGCGGTAAAATAACCAAGTTATGCATGTGTATGTTCTTTGTTAATAATTTCTTGATAGTTTTATATCGCTAACATATCAAACACGCCGGATAACCGGATAACCGATTGCAAAAATCACGCTTCCATGTGTTACATTAAAGAGATGGGGTTAAATGGTTACCCGCGAGAGGTATGGAGTGGGGTAGCAATTGTGTTTCTATATAAAAAGGGTTTATTTGTTGTCTTCAATCGCTCACGTTTTCTCACGTCGTCGCGTCAGTTATATCAAAGCTGAAAGTGACGCATACTAACGTACCATGGCCATGGTGTTACATTAGAGGTGTATATGGTACCTCAGAAGACACATTTCACACAAACAAGCTGTCTGATACATCTAGGAATACAGTAGCAACTTGTCATTTGTCATCCACGTGCGTTTGTCGGCTAACTATTGCATTTGCATGTCATTGTTCAATGATGTCGCGGAAATGTCATGCTAAATTTTAATTGTCCATACAGTGCCTCCTCATATCACAATATGTATAAGTTAGTGTTCTAATATTGTTCTCATATTTTCGCTATCGCTCCCTCGCATTTAATTCCTTAAAAATATAATATGTGAACAATAACATATTTATAGTTCAACCAAGTGTACAATGAAATATCCCATTCGAGTATTGATTTTCCATTTCCCACATGTGGAACAGTTAATCATTAACTCTGGTAAAATATAACTTATTGGCGGTAAACGTTGCACTATGTGGAATAAGTAGAGCACAATGTTGCCAAATGATTTGCTTAGCATGTAGATACGCACAAGTACGGCAACCGACTTTAACAATATGATAATGGAAGATAAACTTAGTGGGACAGGTAATCTACAGGTAAATGCTCTTTTAACACGTTTCATCCCCACCTGAGACTCGGCGCCTTAAAGGTACATGTCCACTCAGTAGACACACAATGTTCTTTATAGGTATTACATAAGTGTATAGTTGTGTCACTATTCCACCAGTTCTAAAAATTACGAGTGCCTGCTATACGGATATAATCATTTAGTAATATTTAGTTTACTGATAGTGACTCGCGGTCGTAACAGGTTATTTTAATATGCAAATGAGACATGGTATTTTTAAATTGTTTGTACTAATTAAATGCGTTACCTGAAAAACAATACTTTCGACATATTATAAAGTATGATCATTGCACATCAAACAATAAATACAGAGAATAAATAGTACTGTCCGTTAACATTTTAAGGAAACACGGTTATTGCCCCTGAATATCAGTGTGAAAATCTACGTCTGATATAAAATGTCTATCAATATGTGGGATGATGGTGAATGAATGTTTATTTTGCCAGAACATGTCTCAGATGATGTTTGTGATATAAAGAACATTTTGTGCCTATACTACTGAGTGGGCATGTATTTAAAGTGGTAATTGGGTTCACATCACATCCGCACGTCACCACTGTCCTTAGTACGTGCACAAGTGGACATCACGACACTTTACTGTCCATCAAGGACTTGGTACATTACACAAGGATTTGTACAATTCATATGTCTATGTTTCTGCATTACAGTTAGGATACACAGGTGAAAGTTGAATGGCCTAACTTGGAAAAGTCGCGGGAATACTGGACGAAGGCCGGAAGGCCTCGTCCAGTATTCCCGCGACTTTTCCAAGTTTATATCCCCGATAAATTAAAAAAAAAAAGGCCATTCATTCCTTATAATTCCAGCATTTGAAATAAATCCATCAAGAAAATGTGTGTTATTTTCCGTTTTCTTAAGAATTATTTTAACTGCGCCTCACGGTTACGGAAAGTAGTTCGGCGTATGGGAGTTTACTGGGATATAAATTTTGGACAGAGACTTGCTACGGGCCAATCAAATGTTAGGGAATTGTGTAAATATTTTTGTGCTGGAATTATATGTCTATGTTTCCACATTGCAGTTAGGATACACAGGTGAACAAAACGTAGCAGGAATGTTAAAATGGTTACAATTATCCTACTTTTGTTTGGTTTAGAAACCGCAGTAAAATGCTGCGAAAATACATTGAACATGAAAAGAAAGAAACAAACGAAGAACCGCCACTAAAAGGCCTTTATATAGGTTTTTTGGGGTTCCATTGGAAGGCGTCAACAATGTTGAACGTATATCCAAATGTTGAACATCTCGTGATCCGTTAGTCGGATCTTCACCACATTTCATAAATAGCTTCCTCGCATTGATGGCTATCAATCAGTGTGCTTCATGTAGTTGGGTCACTATAAGCTACGTGTAATGATACTGTATGTTAATGGTTGAAATGCAATCATAGCGAAACCACAGGTGTTTGAACAGGTGGTCAGTATGTTGGTGTCCTATGGGTATTTTGGGTAGATTTGGGTAGATTTCGTTGGTTTTGGGTAATTTACATAGTTTTGTGCAATTACTAAAGCTCAATTATTACCACGACACGAATTGTCAATTATCTACACATTCAGCGTTCCGAACTTTCGGACACGTTATACCCGCAAAGAAACACTTCTAGTTATACGTGTAATTCGCGTGAGGTGACGTCAATTGTATGTTGGTAAAAATGCACCCAAACTACCAGATATCCCGAAATAAGCCATAAAACACCGAAATATGAACCGTTCTTCAAGAACCTGTGAGCCAAACCTGTCTACATCTGTCATCTTGGGGACCGCCCACTGGGTTCGGTTTAGAGATTCCACTGTATTTCAATCGACTGTCAGATGCATTTAAGCAAGACAAAAACGATGCAACAACAACAACAACAACAACAACGACACAAGACAATTAATGCACTTGTAATACAATTTATTTAGAAAACATGAAATGCTTTCAGTAAACAGCGTTGAAAATTCACACACGACTCAGAGCTCATGTGGAATTAAAATCTGCAACTAATAAAATGTTTTTCATTGTTAAATTATTAACCCTTTGAACCCGAAAGCACGCTATAGCGGCGTAAATACATAGTGCAGATCCAGATGAGCCGGCTCATGTTGAGCCGTCTCATCAGGATCTGCACTTCTTTGGCTAAAACTTTTCAGAACAAAAACAGCCCTTTTTCATAAATGGACTAGTCTGAAAATCATTTTGTGACAGTTAGATTGATTGCAAAATTAAAATATCAAAATTAATTATAGTTACTTAGGGGTGAAAGGGTTAATCGACGTCATTTACGGAACATATCGCTGTCGAAACCAATGTCAGTGAAATACAGCGATGCGATAAGGGATGTAATTCCAGAGCCCATATACATAAAGAATACCCGACTAGTGTATTTTGATATCAAGTTAAATTAGGCAATGCTAGGAAAATTTGTAGGAATTCAGAGGCTTGCAGAGGAATTCCTACGGTTTGCGAGCCGAGCCTGATAAACAGCAGTAGCCTGTTTTGCAGTCATGAACATTCATTGTTGGTGTGTAGTCAGAGATACATAACAGCGGTATTTGCCCACCCAGTAGCCACGAACTGTTCTTTATACCAGAGACATCATCTGATACATTTTCTGGGAAAATAAACATTCAATCACCATCACCCCACGTATTGATTGGTATTATTATACATTTTATATCAGACAAATTTCTACACTGATATCAGCGGCGATAACCGTGTTTCCTTAAAATGTTAACCGACATTTCTATTTATTCAATATCTGTATTTATTTTTTCATGTGCAATGATCGTACTTTATAATCTGTCGAAAATATTAATTTTCACGCATTTAATTAGTATAAATAATTGAAACATATCATGCTTCATTTGCATATGAAAATAGCCTGATACCATCGCGAGTCACTATCAGTAAAATAAATATTACAAAATGATTATTCCTGTATTGCGGGCACTCGTAATCTTTGCAACTGGTGGAATAGTGACACAAGTATACACTTATTTAATTCCTATAAAGAACCTTTTGTGTCTTCTGAATTGGCCTGTACCTTGAAGGTAAACATCTATATTTTCCCGAGTGTCCGATTTAGAGGGGGGGGTTCTACAATACCAGTGGTGCTGTGAAGGGTTAAATCATCGTGTACTGGCAATCTGTGCTGGTTGTATCGTACGGAGAGGACATGGACATTTTTTATAATACGTTTCCACGATTTAACAATTTGTTCCCTCAATAACAATAACGTTCCCTTCACGATATAACAATTCGTTCCCTCGAATTAACAATTCGTTCCCTCAATTTAACAATTCTTTCCCCCGAATTAACAATTCGTTCCCAATATAAAACAATTCGTTCCCACTAATTAACAATTCGTTCCCGTGGGAACGAATTGTTATTTCGTGGGAACGAATTAATAAAAAACAGAATTCTACGTCCCCTGCGGGGCTCCGTAGTATCGTACTGTTTCCCAGTTCGTTGTGTCCATTCTGAGCCACAGGCATTCGGCGTATATCGGCTTTCATCGGTATACATGTAACTACATATGAATAACAAGGCTTATAACCATGTATAAAATTGTAATTGTCTATGCATTCTATGTATTTCTGCAGGATAACGATAATTCTCAAATGAACATATGAACTTTCCACTACAATATTTGCATTAGAGCCCTAAAACACATTATTTCATTTGTTATGATACGAGGTCGTGTCCGACCTACGATAACCAGCTGTAATTCTATATTCTTTGCATAATTATGTTCCAACTATGCTCTTTCAGCAAGATAATAATACTTCTCAAATGAACATGTGCACTTTCCGCCGAAATAATTACATTAACGTTAATGAAATCGCGGAATTTGTTACGAGGTCGTGTGCGACCAAAGTTATAAGCCATGTTATTCATATGTAGTTATAGCGATGAAAGCGGAAACACGCCGAATGCCTGTGTTCTGAGCCAGGTACTTTTCGGGCTTAGAAACTTGTTGACGTAACAAAAAGTCTTTCTACAACCATATGAAGGTCAAAAAGGTCATGTTAATGGGGGCATAGGTGTGTTCCAAAATGCGCACATGTATCAAGTAATATTGAAGGTACAGCATCACTACATGCCCACTCAGTAGTCACAAAATAGTATATATAGGAATTAAATAAGTGTGTCATTATTCCACCAATTATAAACATTAAGCTATACATATATACTCATTTGGTAATATTCATTTTACTGATTGTGACTGACGGTGGTATCAGGCTATTTTCATATGTTTGAAATGTTTTTATGTCATGAACTTCCATCAAATATTAATTTTATTGCGAAAATTGTATTGGGATTTTTCTATGTGAATTTAACATGGGACAACATTATCTGGAGGGACTGCAGAAGGAATCGAAAAACGAAACATTTTCCGAAACCTGTTTAGATAGCTTGGAAATGATGTAACTAAGAAAACAAAAGATAGATTTTGAAAATCGGTCCACAAATTCCAAAACTATTTTTAGTCCCCTATGTTAAATTCCCATAGGAAAATCGTTGTTTCGCAATAAAATCCATATATACTGTGATTTCTCTCTCTTTACATGTGATTGTAAGACTCTATTGTGTTTAAGTATAGTATATCTGTGCAACCATAACTCATATTAACCTGAACCTTGCAATGCTTGTTTATCATCATCCATATTTTCATATATGTCCAACACATGCCGCCCTTTACTAATCTGTAGCGAATTTGTCGAAATTCTATTCCAACTAAGTGCACTTTGAGGGATTAATTATTTATTTCTACTGAAAGCATATAAATAATCGTCTTTTAATTGTTTTGATGACTTATTATGAGTCATGTAGTGTATTTAATGCATGATATGCATTTGGAAAATCAGTCATAGTTTCCGTAAATGACGTCGAAAAATTGACAAAAAATATAGCTCATGCAGACTTTTCAACTAGTTCGCATATCCGCGCTCTGATTTTAGTCAATTGTCGATTCACTCAAATCAGTCGTACGTTCAAGGGAAGTATAGGGATGGATTGTGGCCTAGGGGTTAGAACACATGACTTCAATCCGTAGAATGACGTCGAAAGTTGACGTAAAACTCAGAGCGCATGCGGAAATGACATCGAAGGTTGAGACAAAATTCAGAGCTCATGCGGAATTGAATTGAATTGAATTCTGCATGAACTCCGAGTTTTGTGTCAACTTTGGACGTGATTTTCAGAAAATATGACTGATTTTGAAAAGCACGGCGATACAGGAGTTGACAGCAAAATCGTCGTATCTACTTGTTTCAGACTGATAAGATTACTGGTCAGACTGTGCAGTGTGTAATATTAACTCGACCCTTTCACACTAGTCTGTGATGGGCTGTGGCTCAGGGACAGAGTACAGCACTTCACTACTGAAGCTTGCGAGTTCAAAACCTACCCTAGGGCATGAAAATATGTTGATAATATTTCCATCCAACTGGTCTGTCGAATGATACGTCCAACTTTAAGTCCATCCTTATGTGACCTTAGCTGTTGCTGGGACGTTAAACCATACTCATTCTCATTTCACATTTGGCGATCGGAATGAGGCATTTAATGTAATATTTTAATATAATAAAATAATTGCGAACAGTGAGGATTCTGATGAGATGATTGAGTTGTTTCATCCATATCTATATATACTGTTCGTTATAACTATTAAAACTAGCGTTTTGTGTTGAAGGGGTTGAAGTAGGTGTTAGCATTTACTGATAGTATAGACATATACCATGATACTGTTCATTGTGTACATGACAGCCGGCTACAATAAAATGCAAGCACAGTGGAACATCTCTATGCCGAACACCATAGGTACCGCCGGGGTGTCCGGTATAGAGAGTTTTCCATTGTAAGCAATCAATCACCAGCTGTCAGGGCCACATCATGGACCTGTTGGAAGAGCGGGGCTTTGAGGTACACGGGTTGTACAGTTGAACCTCTCTATACGGAACACGTCGATGGTACCCGTGGTGTGTTGGTATAGTGAGATTCAACTGTATTAAAATAATTAAACTAATGTGGACTCGTACCCTGCTGTCAAGCACACTCCAGTGACAACACATGTATATATTTCCTATTATGTAACGTATATGTTTGTAACTAAAAAGAAAATAAATATGAAAAGTCATGCAGAGCATGATGTTATTAGCCGATCAAATCAGGGTAAAGTGCATCGAACATATGTAGGTGTCTCTGGTAACATTGTCAATGGTAAACTATTTTCGACCACAGTTCTGTACCCAGCGTTGACATTTTTCTCGATTTTGTGCAGGTTTTGGAAACCCGTTCCCAAATCCATCCAATAGCAGCAATGCCATAGCAGCAATGTTTTGTTGTCACCATTATGTTGCGAAATATTCCAGCGTAACACCTGTACTGTATGCTCTATTTATCTACAAATTACACTCCGCAATACACAAAGTTGTAGTCACTGTGTGTGTGTTTGTCCGAATTCTGTGGCAGCATGCGAGTGGGCGGAGCTACAGGGCTATATATATCTAGCGGTTACAGTGTCATCTAAAAATAGACGCAAGCTCCTGCGTATTCAGGCACATGCCCAGACGCAAGACAATCAATAATTTGCGGCATTGACAATAATTAAGGGGGATTGCCGCAATCGCGCGTGCTGGATGCATCCCTGCCATCCCTGCATGATACGTAAACAAATCAAAGTTGGCTATGAAGGCAATTCTTCGTTTTGATTGGTGGAAAATTTTGTGAATATTAACTAGCGTCAAATGACGCGCATACGCGATCCAATGGGATAAACCCGAGATGCTGGGATAAACCCGAAAATGCTGGGGTTACTAGTAAGGAGATTTTGAGCAGAGGTCGATTATAAATTAGCCGAATAAACACATTTTACGCGATTATACGTGGCTGAAACTTGTTCTGTTTAATAAATAAAAGCTTTAAATTAGCCCAATAATCGGCGTATGTTGGCGTATATGGCCATTAGAGCCAACTATGGACTTCAACAACAATAACTTCCGGTTAAATCTCTTCAGGCGTTCAGCTCATTAAGTATTCAAAATTGTGTTATTTGGCTATAAGTAAAGTTTTAAACGGAGATAATTGCCAAAAATGCAAACTTTATCGGTTGATGCAATTTGGAAGTGATACAGAAAAATTCGCGTTCGTAGATTACCGAATAGCGGAGAAAAGGGTTGCTACAAACTTTTTCAGAATTCGATGGATAACCAACATATTAGCCGATCTATAAATAGATCGGCTAATAATAAACAAAATAACTCTTCTCAAACTATTTCACTACGGTTGTAACGTCGGACTCATCGGAACATAGGGCAGACAACCCAGCCTGTTCATGACTTACAGAACGGTGTTATCTCCCTTGGTGTATATGCATTGTCGGCGGTTGTTTTCTGTTCAGGTATGTATAGAGTGGACTAAAACGTGCAGCGATATTTGTGATTCCTATTGACAAACAAATCTGACCGACTTGTGTGGCCAGTGTAGTCCCAGATCAGCCTGCGCAGTGACGTGTTACATTCATGGGCGGATTCAGGGGGGGGGGTGCGGACCCGGCGCGCGCCCCCCCCCCCCACCTAAAGATTGTTTGCATAGTAGGTAGCATGCTGATCGGTTTTCGAAGACAATTGCTGCACAAGTTTAATGGAATATGTGGCTTCGACTCGAGAAATGGGGCGTATGTGTTTTTGTGACCAGTGTAGGTCCAGATCAGCCTGTGCATTCGCACAGTCTGATCCGGATCTACACAGTTCGCCATGCCACCTATGAAACGCCCGTCATGCTTCCAACAAGCATATATATCGTTATGAGGCTACAGGAGTGTGTTATTTGATCAGGAGCTACACTGCTCACGGATGCCATAAGCCCCAGTTCTTCAGTCACAGAGATGTGAGGGATGCCGGATGACAAAGGGACCTTACGGATGGTGTAACCATTGTAGATACTGGTCATCTTGTACCGTGTAATTCACACACTCCTATTGCACTGGTGATGCACCCCGCGCCGGCGTAAAATGTTTCACGTCGAAATAGGCGCCGGGTTCCTGACGAATTCCCATTCAGCTACATGCAGAAGATACTGCATATACCCACCATGCCTCTGGCAAGCAGTATAGATCCCCATCTGTCCACGGGAGTGCGCTAGCAGGTCAGGAGTTAGGCTGGTCATAAATGTGATCAGTCACACATCTCCAGTCACAGCCACATATTAAGGATATCTGAAGGTTCAGTCAACAAAGTCTGACGCTAAGTGTCCTCCAAACGGTGACGTTGTTTATGAGAAGATATGTGGCTGTAATTGGATAAATGGGGCTTATGACATTTGTGACCGGCGTAGCTCCGGATCAAATAACACTCTCGTGTAGCGGGATAACGATCTATAGTCCTTGTTACAGACACGACGGATCTTTTATTGATGGCATGGCGAACAGTGCATATCCTGATCAGACTGTGCGGATGCACAGGCGGATCTGGATCTTCACTGGTCGCAAAACCCACAAGCCCCATTTTCCAGCCACATCCACATATATGGACTTGTATTTATCTCGGCGACACCGATATTTCCAGCATGTACGTCCTAAAACTTGACCTTGGAATACGTGACATATAACTCGTGTATCGCCAATTCATGATGGACAGGCGAACTGCCTAATAGAAAATGACGTTTATTACAGCAAGATATTCCGCTGTTTCAGTCCGTTCACCAACTCCTTCCTATTAGCGAAGTAACGTCGTAGCGGTTAGTCGTTTATTTCACTCGTGGCGAACACTGCCGATCCTGATTCGACTGCGCTGATGTGAAGGCTGGTTTGGATCTACACTGGTCGCAACTGCCACATTTCCCCAGTCACATTCACATATATGGATTTGAAAACAAGTATTAACAAGTTAAAGTACATTGGTATCGAGCTGTGATATTTAAACATGCGAGGGAGTAGCCCGAGACATGTTTTTTAAATATCATAACGAAAACCAATGGGCGTTAACTATCTTGTATACCATGACTCAGTCCACTTGCCAATCAATTGATACAACCCACCACGTGATGCTGTACCTAATGACAACATTGAACGTGTTTTTATCATCTATCTTTCCATGACGATTTATGTGGGTTTCCTTCAATAATGATCTGTACTGTTTGTTAGTATCATGCCGGTTATTTCTCTGACAAAATGGCGAACAGTGCGGACCAGGATTGATCAGACTGCGCGGATGTAGATGCTCTCATCTGAGCAATTACTGGCCGCAAATGTCATATGCCCCATTTATCCAGTGTCGGTGATATTTCAAAGGTGTGTGTCGACTTTCAGTAAACAAATCATGCATTGCATGGCGGCGTGTACTTGCAGGCATTCGGAGTGTTTCGGCTTTCATCGGTATAACTATATTTATGAACATGGCTTCTAACTTTGGTCGGACACGACCTCGTATTATAACACATTCCGCGATTGTATTAACGCTAATGTGAATATTTTGGCGGAAAGTGCACATGTTCATTTGAGAATTATTGTTATCTTGCTAACATAACATATTTATGCAAATAATATCGAATTGTAGCTCTTTTTCCTAGGTCGGACACAACCTCGTATCATAACACATGACAGAATGTGTTTAAGGCTCTAACGTCAATATTGTAGTGGCAAGTTCATATGATCACTTGATAATTATTGATATCCGGCAGAAATACATAGAATGCATAGAAAATTACAAGTTTAAACATGTTATTTTGTTATTATACGAGGTCGTGTCCGACCAAAGTTAGAAACCTTGTTGATATATATAGAGTTATACCGATGAAAGCGGAAACACGCCGAATGCCTGTGTGTGTACTGTGAACATGTGTTACTGGAACATCTGGACTACAGGTACATACAGGTGCACTACTAACACATGCACTCAACACAATCCCTATCTACCTGGCTGTCAGCTACGTTACTGGAACATCTGGACTACATGTACATACAGGTGCACTACTAACACATGCACTCAAAACAATCCCTATCTACCTAGCTGTCAGCTACGTTTTCATACGCCCGTTTGAAAAAGGGACATATTATGGTATAGCGCTGTCCGTCCGTCCACCCGTCCATCCGGGCAAACATCCAGGAGTTAAGAGCTAAGGGGCGGAGCCTAAGACAATAGATTCCTTTGATTCATTCCGTAAGCTCCTAATTCTATTGAAATGTAGGAGCTATTCATTTGATATTTTAAAGAACAAATAGCTCATAAACCCGAAATCTTAGAACGTCCGTCCAATTTGCATGTATGAGACCAATGATGGCCAGAACAATATTTAAACAATATTCAGGTTTATTCTGAACCAGGTTGTCACTTTTGTTGTTATGTATTTGATGAACTAGAAAATAGTGAGCACAGGCATTCGAATCATAGGACATGTATGCTTGAGCACGTCAATATCAATCGATAATAATGTACCTGTGATTGTAATAGCTTATTTTAGAACATACAAGCATTGTTACACATACGTGCACCTATATCGACCTGTGACAAGACATGCATGTCGTACCTGATGTATACAGTGTAGTGGTTACAATCATGCATTTCTTTTAATTAACCAACGTTGAGGGGTACTGGGTTGCACACCACCACTGTATTATATATTTGTTTTATTGAATGTTTTCCCTCACTTCATACTCCCCGATATCTGCCGTCGTTAAACAATACATTTATTACCTTTTAATGTTGGTTATATAAACATTGTTTCTATGTTTTGTATATTAACTCAAAACCTGATCTATATGTATATTGCATAATGTCACTTTAATCGTCTTAGTTTCATCCATATGTGTGTGTCGACCAAGTGTATACGCGCAACCAATGTCATCCCCGCTCTGGGGGCGGCGGTCATACGGCGTGTGGGTGGGTTTAGCCAGCCAAACATTTCCAGGGGCCAGAAATTAGGGACCAAGAACACCGAGCGTGTGTATATGTGACGCCCACAAAATGTCCCCAACCCCACCCCGAGTGTCCCCAACACTTTTAGAATGATTCCAATACCCGTGTTGGTTTTACGTTGTCTGATATATGTATTTAGTAAATGAATTGTGAACACCGTGAGGCCTGATCTGACTGTGTGATGTGCATCCTGATCTGTGTCGCTGTAAACCAGTGCACACCTTGCATTGACGCTTTTGTCAAACTCTAAATCTAAAACATATACAATATGAGAAAACTGTTATATCTGTTATATGAATACAGAAGAAGAAGATAACAATTCAGTAGTCCGATATCGAAACGTTTTACGTTTACAAATATGGCATTTACAGAGGGGGTGCGACGGGTGCGTCCGTCCCCCCCCCCCCCCCCCCCCCCCCCTTCACCGCCGAACCATTTCAGCACCACAGGCCTGTATAGTGGTATTGGCAAAATGTGTAGATCCAGATGAGCCGGCTCGTGACGAGACATCTCATCAGGATCAGCACTTTTTGCAAGTAATTTTAATAATTTTGAGAACAAAAACACCCCATGTTCGTAAATGGACTGGGCTGAAAATCATTTTGTGATGATTGGATTGGGTTGCAAAACTAACATATCAAAATCCATTCCAGTTACTTAGGGGTGAAAGGGTTAATCTACCGATGTCTGTCCGTGATGTGCAAGCAACATGTTTAACCCTTCGTATCGTCGATAACACACCCACCCCCTAAATTAATTCCTGCGTACGGGCCTGATTTATTGTGGTTTTCAATCGCCTGTTTCACCAGTCAACCAGTTGGTAATTTAAGCTATCAGGATCATATATTTCCAAGTTCTAAATTGCTTTAGATAAGGCGTCGATTCGAACAGCTAAAATTACTGGAAAACGGCTACATCCCTACATAGCTAAAACAGATACTGACTGATGACCCCGTGAAGTCACGTGCCCTTGCCAGTTTATCGGAAGTGAACAGCAGGTGAGTTTATGATAATATTTTGTTTCGTATTGTTGAATTGTCTCTCAATAACAATATATAGCGAAGTATGAACGTCAACGTCATACAGAGTATTGCTATATGTTAGTGTGGACATGTAAATGTTATTGCGCACGTTTTACCGTTGACTGTGATGTAGCATAGATAGTGTCAGCTGTACGGATGTACGTCTCTGCTATTGGATATAGACTGTTTCTATTTCAGGAATACATGTTGAATATGTATGATCGCGATGTCAACTAGTTTAGAATCGGCTTCGTCCTCCAATTTAACTCCAGTCTCTGTGGCTGTTGAGAGATTGTGGCGAAAAATAAGCGCCTGAATTATAGACATACAACAACAGCAACAACAACAACAATAATTTGTCTGCATCATGAAAAACTCTAAAGATAAAAGCCAACGGAAGTTGGACTCCTACTTTGTACCCGGGTAAATGATATTTTCATATGACATTGTGTACATATTCATCCCCCACCCAAAAAAACACATCTACAGACCCCCACCCCGCTCCCTGGCCAGTTCGGGTCGATTTCCTTGGAGGAGTGTTGAAAGTCATTTTCTACGATTTATCTAAGATTTACAGATATTTTTCTTATGGAAATTCGGTGCTGCCAATGTGGAAATTATAGCTTTAAAATGCATTAGGACGTCGGAAATTGCACATAGAAATCAAAAAATTTCCGGGGGGAGAACCCCCGTACCACCCGTCTAAATAGAGGGGACACCCCTCTCGTGCACTCCCCGTCTTCAGCCTTCGGCTGTCGGCGTCTACCGTTGGTAGACGAACCCCGCTGGAAAATTCCTGGAGACGCCTATGCTTATAGCTGAGACACGGCCATTATAAAATATGGTCGCTATAACAGCCCTTTCTCTTCTGCCATTTTGGGACGAGCGAGGGGTGTAATACTCGCAGTTATGTTACAAGTCTAGTGTCCACTACAGAGAGGGGGTTGTTGTATAGAGGTCACCGTTTAAATAGTGGCCGCTACAGAGAGTGTCTGTTGCATAGAGGTGACCGTTTAAATAATGGCCGCTACAGAGAGGGGCTGTTGCATAGAGGTGACCGTTGTAAATAGTGGCCACTACAGAGAGGGGGACAGAGAGGGGGCGTGGGTGGTTGGTTGGGCGAACGCGATGGTGTAAATTAACGGTGGGGTTCCTCCTTATAGGAATCGCGAATTGCCTGGTTTGGCCCTCAGGTACGTTTTTATCTTTGGCTATTTTTGTTACCTTGGAGTTGAATTGGATTATTGCCCTTTATAAAAGTAGTAAGATTATTACAGATCCTACTACTTTGGGAGGGGGCCAAGTGATTCTGGTACGGCGAGGACCTGGCCGTTAAACCCCAACAAACGAACAAACAAACAGAGAGGGGGCTGTTGTATAGATGTGACCGTTGTAAATAGTGGTCGCTACAGAGGTGACCGTTGTAAATAGTGGTCGCTCAGAGGTGACTGTTGTAAATATTGGTCGCTACAGAGAGGCGGCTGTTGTATAGAGGTGACCGTTGTAAATAGTGGTCGCTACAGAGGTGACCGTTGTAAATACTGGTCGCTACAGAGAGGGGGTTGTTGTATAGAGTTGACCGTTGTAAATAGTGGTCGCTACAGAGAGGGGGCTGTTGTATAGAGATGACCGTTGTAAATAGTGGTCGCTACAGAGAGAGGGCTGGGGCTACGACTAACTTGTTCATAGGTGCAACACTATGAGCTGTATGTGTGTGATTTGTGCTGGGACACTAGATATGTGGCGGCTATATCAATGTATGTGTGTGATTTGTGC
Organism: Conchocele bisecta; assembly: GCA_029237695.1. Classification (NCBI taxonomy): domain Eukaryota; kingdom Metazoa; phylum Mollusca; class Bivalvia; order Lucinida; family Thyasiridae; genus Conchocele; species Conchocele bisecta. The sequence goes on from JAQRGA010000216.1 coordinate 45,910, forward strand.
TGGGACACTAGATATGTGGCGGCTATATCAATGTATGTGTGTGAATTGTGATGGAACACTATATATGTGGCGGCTATATCAATGTATGTGTGTGATTTGTGATGGGACACTAGATATGTGGCGGCTATATCAATGGCTCGTGTTTACTCGCTCAGTGAAATATCTGTGAAGAGCCATGTGAGTTTCTACTTCAGGGTGTGTGCGATTTTTCATGAAAAATATTCACATAAAATGTGATATTTTCTGTAAATGACGCCAGAAGTTGACACAATTTTCTTAACACAGGTCTATTCGGCATTTACTATGAACAGTGTGTCAAGTTTCGACGTCATTTACGGAAATTATCATACATTTTGTGAATATGTTTCATGAGACATCGAACTTTTATCTAGGTACATATCACATGGCATGTCTTATGTATTATATATGTACTTTGTCACCCTTATCTGGCTAACTTCGTGTATAATTTGATAGCCGGGCTTGTATCAATAACCCTTTATCTTGTCCATTGAGATTTCTGAACTCTGTGTCAGCAGTTTTGCTGTATCGGTGGATATACAGACCTCTATAGCGGTGTTTGCAAGCAGTCCATATGAGCCGGTTCGTAACGAGTCTTATGTATTATGTTCGTAACGAGCCGTCTCATCAGGATCAACACTTTTTGCAACTAATTTTCATATTTGAGAGAACAACAAAACTCCCCATTGTATAAATGGACTAGTCTGAAAATCAGTGTCAGCTTCGTAACGTTGTCACTAACACTGTGGTTATATAAACACAAATCATGATTCAAAAACTAAAATCCCGGAGCTATTGAATGAGGGTTGGTCCAAGAGTGCCTGGCAATTTCTATAATTAAAGGTGTAAGTTTCTGTTTGGATTCATTCTTAGAACTTGTGATCACTTATGTGAAGATACCGGTGAGATGGCTCGTTACAGACCGGCTCATCTGCAAGTTGAAGAACAGTATCGATTTTCAAAAACATCCGAAAAACACCCTTGACGGCCAGTTTATATTTTCGCACTCTGTATCCATACACTGACTCGAGTTCTACTTGATGTGACTTGATGGCACCAGGTCCGGTTATACCAACTCATAACCAAATTCGGTACACATGTTTATCACAGCGATACGAAGAATCCTATTGATTTTCAAATTATTCCGCTGACATGATCTCCCCTTGGCGGCCATTTTTATTATCGCATTCTATATCTTTGTGCACGCAATAACTTAAGTTCTACTTTTTCTTAAAAAAATTCCGTTGACTTACTGTGGCCATTTTTAATTTTCTCACTATGTACCCTTATCCACACAATAACTCAATTTCGTAACCAATTATTTTTGGCACCCTATTCCTTGTCAACATTGTCGGATGACTTATCTCCCCTTGGCGGTCATTTTTATTAATATTCGGATTCTGTATCCTTGTCCGCTCAATAACTAGAGGTCTACTTGAAAGTTTGGCACACCTATTGGGATTTACACATGGTCTGATACGCTGGGAGTTTTCTCTTTGGGAATTAGATCTGTGATATGTGGTGCCAAGTCATATTGGTTGGGTAAGGGCACCATATCAGGATATTCTGTTTTCAATGTTGAATGGATATTGAAATATCGGTACAAACCAGTGGTGTTCCCCACCCTCTCCCATATACACGTGTATTACTTGGTTAAAACTAAAACGGATGTAGAACTCCATTTAATCAATTTGGTAACATTTGTGAAAATATGTATTGTGATACAAAGTAGGCTGGAAGCATCCTGTTGTGATCTCCAAATCTCACGAAGTTGTGTAAGATATATCTGTACATTTAAAAAGCGAAATTAGGTTAGTGAGACGCGTTTTTAGTGCAGCTTACACTCGAGAAATCTTTGAGATTTATGTTAATGTATTAGCAACTGTAAAATGTATGCCGAAAACCCAGCCTAAGCAGCGGTTTCGACACGCTGTAATGCATTGGACAGGCGAGTTCCAGATCTCTACATCGCGTGGGATTTTGTTTCAATGGTCATTGATGGTGGCGAATGGAAGTTTTGTACCTTTCTAAGTACCATTATTATTTTACACCCGGGTGCATTTGAATTGTTTGGTACATTGTTTAGAAAGGTGTTTCATGTATATACAAACAATAATTGACCACCCAAGACACGCTAGAATCACCTGTGTCATTTACGGAAAATATCGTCAATTTTTTAAAAACATTTCATGAGATATGGACATGCATTTAGGTACAAGATCGCATGGCTCGTCTGTCACCATTATCAGGAGAACTGCGTATAGAATTTAAAACAGCCTGGTTTATGTCAACAAACATATCTCTCGTCAATTGAGATGACTGAACTATTTGTCACAATATTACTATATTGGGTGGATGTCGCATGATCGCGTGCCAGGTTCCCCGCCTACTTTTTATATCGTTAAATCGCATGAAAGCTGGGAAGCAGACACGCACGTGTTTGTCGTAAGCTAATCGTAAGACGCAGCAGTGCAACAACAACAACAAGCCCGACGAGGTCACCAGTGGTTGCAGTTCTAACGCAGTACGAACTTTTAAGGTAAACGTTTAAATGTGTTGTAACGTTTTAAATTATTGGTATGTTTAATTGTAAAATTAGGTAGGCCTATATCATGTCATTTGTTAGGGCGTTAACTAAGAGGAGCTAAAATGATATATGACGAATTGGTTTTAACAGAAGGCTGATTTGGTAGTACTATTTTCCCCTATTTTCTGATACCGATGTGTGATTGTACCAGCAATTTTCTGAAGCAGGTGAAACTGGCCCTAATCAAATTGGCCGCTATACAAACGGGCACCGTAAAGTTGGTCATATTGATCACTCCAAAAAATGTTATTCTATTTTCAAAAGGAACAAAATTAATAATAATACGAAGAATTAAAGGTACATGCCCACCCAGTAGGCACAACATGTTCTTTATATCAGAGGCATCATCTGAGACATTTTCTGACAAAATACACATTCATTCACCATTACCCCACGTAGTGATTGGCATTATTATACATTTTATATCAGACGTAGCTTTTCCTCACTGATATCAGGGGCGATAACCGTGTTAACGGACATTACTATTTATATTCTGTATTTAACTAATATAAATACATGTAATTAAAAAATGTCATGCCTCATTTGCACGCGCATCACTATCAGTAAAATAAATATTACTAAATGAGTATACCTGTATAGCGGGCACTTGTAATGTTTAGAACTGGTGGAATAGTGACACAATGATACACTTATTTAATTCCTATAAAGAACTGTTTGTGCCTATTGAGTTGGCATGTACCTTTAAGCTTTTTAGGATTATGTATAAAACATAACAAAAATGTACGTGTGCAACTCCCATGATAATCATACTCACAAATACAGGTTGCAACTACGGTCAACTTCTTGCATAATTCAGCGGCGTTTGGCAGTTCTGTTTACAAACGCCCCAACATGGACATGCGCAACTTGCAAGAACGGAATTGACGACGGAAAATTACTTCTCACAACTATAAGGACAACACGTTGTAATTATATTACATACAGATAGTTAGTCGTTATGTATTAACACATCACACAAATGTCGAAATGGACACGTGCATATCACATGATTTGAACAAATTCAACTCACAACTACGGACAATAACTTGTAGTACTGAGATATTCATATAATGACAGTCTCTGTAAAACGTCACAAAACTGGACATGTGCAACTCGTAATGCATGTCCTGTATTTGCAAATATAGAACGATTGTAGATAAAACGTCACAGAAATGGACGGGTGTAACTCGCAAGATAAGCACAAAATAAACTCGCAACTACAGACAACTACTTGAACAATTCAGCGGCGTTTGTTTTGAAACGCCCAAGAAATGTAAGTACAATTAAATACATCTCACAGCTATACGGACAATTTGTACTTTGAATGCACAAACAGACAAAGTCAGACAATCCTTGCAAATTGATGAACAGACAAGTTTGCAATTTCCCAAGTTTTCCCCTATTAATGTAAGGACTGAAAGCACGTCCCCAACGTCGTGAAATCGCATGGGCACTGTAAACATACTTATGCCACTATTCAACCAGTTCTAAACATTACGAGTGCCCAACATACAGATATAATCATTTAGTAATATTTATTTTACTGATAGTGACAGGGCGGTGTTATCAGGCTATTTTCATATGCAAATGAGGCATGGTATTTCTTAATTATGTATACTAATTAAATGCGTCACCTGAAAAAAATAATATTTTCGACAGATTATAAAATATGATCATTTCACATCAAAAAATAAATACAGAGAATAAATAGTAATGTCCGTTAACATTTTAAGGAAATACGGCTATCGCCCCTGATATCAGTGTGGACATTTATGTTTGATATACGAAGTATAATCATGAATGTCAAAATTGTTAATGACTGTTTAGTTTGCGCGAACAATGTCATATCTAACGAATGGACGAACAAAAGTATGCCTCCCTTTATTATAACCTGGCACGTGGGCATGTACCTTTAATAAATACAGTCATGTCGTCTTGTGTTCCGAGCACGTCTGACCGACCCGAATTACCGATATAAAGTAAAGCAGAAAAGAACAGCCTATCAAATGGCAACAACAACATCCATTTTTTGGGGATTCTAAATGAAGATTGAAGATTGAAGATTGAAATAATTTTGCCAATAATAATCGCCTTTGACTGTGTATGGGGAGATGATCGCTACCTGAATACAATGTAAGCAAAATCCGACACCACCAGTACCCGACAGAAAATATGTGCCTACATTTGTTGACACGCAATCAACCATTTTGTAACACACATGTTTAGAGATGCAACCGATGAAACAAATATTCATGTCACGAAAAGGACACATTGGCCCTGTATTGAATGTCACATAAATCGATTGCAGAAAATTACCTCTTTATTTCTCCACCATCACTTTCTTTCTTTTTTTAATTTATTTTTGATTGACCTATCTACAGCTAATGTCATTTAAGGGCCAATGGGTTGGCATGTCCCGTATTTAACCTGTCTGTAATGAGGGAAATTTCCAACATCGGAACTAAATATTTACAGGAAAATATATATTCAGTCCTGAAATTAGAATATCCTGACCTAAAAGTAATATGATCAGCACTAATCGTGTTACTTTTTAATGGGTAAACATGATTTAGCTCTCAAGTATCAGAAGGCCGAATATGTACATGAGGGCCAAACCATGTAAGTCGGCATTCCGGCAAGGATGAACCCCAGTAGTTGAATTACCCTTCGTTTGTTCTCGACCAACCACACACGGAATTTATTTTTTAAAGTATGAAAATCAGTAAATTTCGACTAAAAGTTGTAATATGTGCATGAATATCTCTTTCTTCCTTTCAAAATTAAAGTGTAAAGTACAACTCACAACTATGGATAATATTCAGCTATGATAGTTGCATACGTTGTATAAAACATCACAAAAGGCACGCAAAGGCGTCGGCAGTGGGGTGGCAGGGGCGGCGACTGCCGTCCCAATATTTGGACCAAACATAAAATATCTCTTAAATGTAGCAGAATGCAGGAAATGGCATCCAGAATTAAAATAAAATCCGAGTATGTCCCCGGACCCTGCTTGCACGTCGCTTCGCTCCGGTCGACATTCGCCTACCCAATATTAATTTGCTTCCGACGCCTCTGTCACGGTGTGGGATCATGTGGTTTAAAATGATGTATGGCGCATGTTTACATTTTTATTTTCGTTCAATAACTTTATAATTGCATGATGCAGTTTTAAGAAAAATAGCTTAAAAAAAAAAAAATGCGACGATGTTTGTACTTTATTCTAAATATTATAATTGCTTTCATAGCCTTATCTTTGTTATGTACAACTATTTCCATTTGTGAAAGTACAAGTTCAGGTCATATAGAGCACGTGAATAACTTGATCACCGGAAATAAACCTGTTTTTGATTCTCCCGTTAAATTAGAAAACTGTACAGGAAGCCACTTATTGACCATACTGCTCATAAACTACAATATGTTGTGTCGCGTCTATCATGAAAATCCGAGGTAGCTATATCCGGATACTGACGAAAACAAACTGCATAATATACATCAGCAATTACGTCGCATCGTAAATTGCCGTTCGGACAGATGCAGCTCACAAGGTAAGGACTAATACACTCACAACTATCACAACTATCACAACTATCACAACACAACTATCACAACTATCACAACTATCACAAATACACTCACAACTATGGACAATATATATTTTGGCAAAATAAACATTCATTCACCATTACCCCACGTATTGATTGGCATTATTATACATTTTATATCAGACGTAACATTCCACAGGGGCGATAACGGTGTTTCCTTAAAATGTTAACGGACATTACTATTTATTTTCTGTATTTGTTATTTGATGTCCAATGATCATACTTTATAATCTGTCGAAAATATTATTTGTTTAGGTGGCGCATTTAATTAGTATAAATAATGAAAAAAAGATCATGCCTCGTTTGCATATGAAAATAGCCTGATACGACCGCGAGTCAATACCAGTAAAATATATATTACTAAATTATTATATCTGTATATCGGGCACTCGTAATTATTTTTAGAACTGGTGAATAGTGACAAAATTATATACATATTTATTTCCTATAAATAACATGTTGTGCCTCCTGAGTTGGCATGTACCTTTAATATATTATCAGTAATGACTGTGTCAGTATAATCTGAATATTGGGTGGAGGAGAAGGCAGTTCCATTGTCAAAATATGTCAAGCTCTCTCGTCAGGATCTGCACTGTTTCTGACAACTTTTCAGATTGTATAATATGCTAATTTTGATTGATTTGTCTAAAGGTTGAAATGTATGTTTCAAACGTGTGCTGTCGAGAATGGCGTATCTCATACACTAATCAACTAGCTTGTTATATTCGGTGGCCCCAAAAAAACGTATACCCAATTGAAATGTGAGTTACTAAACAACTTCTTGCAGTGGTAAGATCTTATGTTGCTCATCACATCTTGTGACCCATTTTAGAAAATTTAGCAAAATTTCAGCGAAATTTGTTAAAACAATAACAAATGGCAACTAAATAAAAACAAATCAGGTGAAAAAAGGTGATATCAGAAATATTTTTCCCATTTTATACTTAAACAGATGATCAATATGCCTGCCCTCCATCGTGTTCACACACAGCCCTCGGTCAAGTTTCCACAAAAACAAATATGCCTCATTTTGCCAACATTAAGTTCAGACCATATTTCATTAATCATGGCTCCATTATGCTGCAGTATGGATGGAGACTGTCCTGGACATTGATCATTTTAATAAATTCTGGTACAACCTCTTCCAAATAGTCATAGTCATATGTAGAGTTGTGTAAATTGGCCATTATTGAACAGACGTCATATGGACTCGCTATAGTGTCAATATCAGTGATAGACCCATTGAGGAGTCAGTCTGAAAAGCATATTTTCACCTGATAAAAATGTTATTGTCATTTCAAGTTGTTGTTTTTTTCAACTATTTGGTTGAACATTTGCTCAAAATGTAATGTTAATCCTGTAAGCAGTTGTTTTACTTATTCACATTTCAAGTGGGTATCCATTTTTTTTTTTGAGGGGGGGGGGGGCACCCGATAGAGTAACTTCTATTTAGCTTGTTGGAATTTAAAGATGGGGTCCCTCAAATTATATAACTATTTTACATGCTTTTATCATCGAAAATGTACGTCTTTTTAAACAATGGTAAGTAATATTTCTATACCGTGTTTAGAGTGGTGAGCGTCAGTCTATGTTCATGTGAGCACACTGTGATTAGTTTCGATTATTTAAATCAATTACGGCAACCAACTTAATCGCGGCTGCTTTCAATATCCTATAAAGTATTTGTATTGTCCACCAAAACATGCATTGAACAAATAAATACTGATTGTCTTTTAATAAATATTTATTTTTATTAGTAATGTTAGAAAACGTGGTTATCGCCGCTGATGTCAACATTATTGATTTCCGTCCAACAAATAATGAAAAATACTGCCAATAAGTGAACTATGTAACAAACATTAAATGCTATATGTGTATATTAATGACATATCTAAAGGTTGAAACAATAAAATATATCCCCAATAATGCATCCTGATGTGTAGGACCACATCTTTAATCCAATATTGATTGTCATGTCAAGTTGCTGTTAGTTCTTAAGAAAACGGAAAGTGTGTTGTTTTTATCGACATGAAAATGTCAAAGTTGAGTTTATCTATTTTCACTGCAAGACTACAATAAGCAATATGATAAACATTGATATTAGTGGATAATGGTTAGATAACCTATGTGAATTTGGAGTATAACCATGGTTAGATCAGAAAATGTTGAGGGTGGCGCCCTTTTTGAGGCAATTGTACTGTGTTGGGGTTTAAAATATCCTAGCCATCTGCGTGTGGCCTGAAATACACATTAAAGGTACATGCTCACTCAGTAGGCACCAGCTGTTCGTTATAGGAAATAAACAATTGTATAATTGTGTCACTATTCCACCAGTTCTAAAAATTATTATCTTATATTTAAGAGTAGGAATTGGCTCGAGGACCTTCCAAACCCGGGAATTTGAGCCCAAAAACGGCAGACCAATGACCGTTCGCCCGTTTGTTTCCGAATTTACTAATATCTCTATTCTAAAAATTGCGTGTGCCCGCTATATAGCTATAATCATTTATTAATATTTCTTTTACTGATAGTGACGTGCGGTCGTATCAGGCTATTTTCATATGCAAATGAGGCATGACATTTTTTTAATTACGTATACTAATTAAATGCGTCATTTGAAAAAAATAATATTTTCGACAGATTATGAAGTAAGATCATTACACATCAACAAATAAATACAGAGAATAAATAGTAATGTCCGTTAACATTTTAAGGAAACACGGTTATCGCCCCTGATAACAGTGTGGGAACAAATTTACGTCTGATACAAAATGTATAATAATGCCAATCAAAACGTGGTGAATGCATATTTATTTTGCCAGAAAATGTCTCAGATGATGTATCTGATATAAAGAACATTGTGTGCCTACTGAGTGGGCATTACCTTTAACAACAATACAGTTTTGTTCTACTCAACTCTGCGGTGTGTAATCGGCCAATTTATTAACAATGCCTGGTTTGCTAATTTACACTACTGAATACTTGCAACTCACACAAGGGATGGATTGTGGTCTAGGAACACTAGATTGTGGCTTAGGGAACATTATATTGTGGCCTAGGAACACTATGTGGTGGCATAGGGAACACTAGATTGTGGCCTAGGGAACACTAGATTGCGGCCTAGAGAACACTAGATTGTGGCCTAGGAACACCTGACTTCCAATCCGGAGGTTGTAGGTTCAAACCTCGCTTTAGGCATCAACAATACTTTCATAGTATTTCCACCCCACTGGTCTGTCGGATGAAACTTTAAAGTGTGGTCTATATGATCCTTGCTGTCGGTAGGACGTTAAACCCATTCACTTTCACTTTTTATAACTCAACGTGCAAACTTTCCAATCTGATGCACAGCCTATTTCACTGTACAATTAAAGCCATATTTACTCGCATAGTAGGTGAATAGACACCAGGGACGATACACTCGGGTAACTGCTTACATGTCACTGGATTTGATAGTTAATAACAGAGTACAGTAGTGGGTATATATGGTATGTGTTGTGTGGTTGGCCAGGTAAAAGTGATACACTGTGCGATTTTCTGTGTATGGATCTATTTATAATGGGGGTTCATATTGTTAAAAACACAGGCACAAACCTGTACAGAAAACTGACATATTTTACAGTTTGTTGTAATATAGTTTGAGTTCTTTGTCAAACGGCAGAACAGGTGAAACTGGCTGATGGCTGGAACACACAAAGATGGATGACTTGGCCACCCCATGTGTCATGTAGGATACAGTAACGAGGCAGTGTTCACATATATGTTATTAACAAATTTCCATCACACTTACGAAGGAATTATCTTTGAATCAAACGATGATCAGGTATATAGTTGGTCCTTAAGCATATTAATTCTAAAACTATTGAAATATAAGTGTTTTTTTATCAATAACAAAAACAGTCACCCTCCCCATTGTATTGGATTGGTGAAAGTCGGGTGGGCGGGCGGCGGCGCTATCCATCATCTGATCTTGTTTTTCCGTTACCTAGCTTTTCCGCGTAATCGCCATTTTCAATGTTAATTTGGACAACACTCATCAGACAGCACAGATGTTCACTCGTATCTTGTACTAATACATGTATGCCAGCCTGTAACTGCGTGTAGGTTTTCTCATACGCTGGCTTCTTTTGTGCAGTCATAATAGTATTAATAGCCACTTATCCGTTATCCAATTATCTAAGCTATGAAGAAAACCCGGCCTTCCTGAGTGGCCTTTTGTTATGCCCCTGATCTCGGTAGGGTTCGTCCGTTTGTCCGGCACATTAAGAAGTTCGCCGGAGTTTCTCAAGTATGTGATAACTTCTATATCCCTTGAAGGATTGCTTAAATATTTGAACACAATATACCTGTGGTCAAGTGTCACACATCCATGATGACATTGACCTTCACAACTTTAAACTGTATTCCACATTAGAGTTCACCGGAATTTCTCAATTCTGCAATATCTTCTATATACCTTGAAGTATTACTTTAATATTTCAATACATCATACCTTGACATCAACTTCAGCATTTCACCTTCACAACTGTGCTTATGAATACTTATCACTTTAAGTTGATTAGCGTTGCCACAGTTTTTCTAATCTGCCACCGGGGTGGGGGTGGGGGGGGGGGGGGGGACATTTGTGAGCCGACAGACCACATGTTCTTGTTATTGAGGAAACAGTACTTACAGTTCAATATTGTTTACATGTAATGTGTTTAATAGCCAGACGTCTGTCGGCAGAAACATGTGGAACAGACAGTCGTGTAGTAAGAAACATGTGGAACAGACAGTCGTGTAGTAAGAAACATGTGGAACAGACAGTCGTGTAGTAAGAAACATGTGGAACAGACAGTCGTGTAGTAAGGGTGCATGACACCGGATCAGGGGCGCGTTTCACTTCGTACGACTAAGACTTTCGTACGTGCACCAATACATGTCTACAGCAAAGTTCAAATTAGCAGCCTTCTTTTGTTCAGATTTACTAACCCCTACATGTATGTGCAAGATAGTAACATTGATGTGTGATTTGAATTTCCGTACGAACATCTCCGTACCAACATATTTGTCGTACGAGGTTTAGTGAAGCGGGCCCATGACAGGGTTTGTCAGTGCTGAAAGTTTATATCGTCATCTTATTGCTGAATGTACCTTGCTCCCAAATACACGTGCATTGCCGTCTGTACATGACCTTGTTGCTGAACAGACGTAACCCCAGTAACATGTCAATAAATTGCATGTGTATGTCAATGCAAAGCGAGTAAAAGCAGATGCAACGTTATCTTCACTGAGTGATGATAACACAACTTATAGACAACAGTCCTCAGACGTGTAACCCCAGTCAATCAATTGTGTTATGTCAATGCAAAGCGAGTTGCCAGATAACGTTCTTCACTGTAGTGATGATAACACAACTTATAGACAACAGTCCTCAGACGTGTTAACCCCATTCAATCTAATTGATGTTTATGTCAATGCAAAGCGAGTTGCCAGATAACGTTCTTCACTGTAGTGATGATAACACAACTTATAGACAACAGTCCTCAGACGTGTAACCCCAGTCAATCAATTGTGTTATGTCAATGCAAAGCGAGTTAGCAGATAAACGTTCTTCACTGTAGTGATGATAACTCAAATTATAGACAACAGTCCTCAGACGTGTAACCCCAGTCAATCAATTGTGTTATGTCAATGCAAAGCGAGTTGCTAGATAACGTTATTCACTGGAGTGATGATAACACAACTTATAGACAACAGTCCTCAGACGTGTAACCCCAGTCAATCAATTGTGTTATGTCAATGCAAAGCGAGTTGCCAGATAACGTTCTTCACTGTAGTGATGATAACACAACTTATAGACAACAGTCCTCAGACGTGTAACCCCAATCAATCAATTGTGTTATGTCAATGCAAAGCGAGTTGCCAGATAACGTTCTTCACTGGAGTGATGATAACACAACTTTATAGACACATCTCACGTGTAACCCCTAGTCAATCAATTGTGTTATATCAATGCAAAGCGAGTGGCCAGATAACGTTCTTCACTTGGAGTGATGATAAACACAACTTATAGACAAACAGTCCTCGACGTGCAACCCCAGTCAATCAATTGTGTTATATCAATGCAAAGCGAGTTGCCAGATAACGTTCTTCACTGGAGTGATGATAACACAACTTATAGACAACAGTCCTCAGACGTGTAACAGTAAAACAAGTGTTATGCATGCAAAGCCAGTTTTGCCATAACGTAATCACTGTAGTGATGATAACACAACTTATAGACAACAGTCCTAGACGTGTAACCCCCGGCAATCAATTGTGTATCAAAGCAAAGAGTTGCCAGATAACGTTCTTCACTGGAGTGATGTACAACTTATAGACAACATCCTCAGAGTGTAACAGTCAATCAATTGTGTTATATGCAAGCGAGTTGCCAGATAACGTTTTTCACTGTAGTGATGATAACACAACTTATAGACAACAGTCCTCAGACATGTAACCCCAGTCAATCAATTGTGTTATGTCAATGCAAAGCCAGTTGCCAGATAACGTTCTTCACTGTAGTGATGATAACACAACTTATATACAACAGTCCTCAGATTTATAAGGAAATGAGCTTCGCATTGGCCTAATAGGTACGGACATATAATACAGCTCCAAAATGCAAAAACAATGAGAAAACTTCCATAATTTTTCTCCCAACTGTTCCGTTTTCCGACGACAGGTCGCATATTCGTATCTCCGGGTAGATAGATACCGTGGCCGTCCACAAGGTGAATTTCTACAATCAGTTTGACATTGTGGTGTAGGCACAATGCGGTTATCACAAACACATGTGACTGTCGGTGTGTGTGTGCGCCAGGAAGGACGTTGTTTAACGCCTTTGTGGGCAGTATAGGCCCGTATCATCATGTGCCTTCTGGCTTCAGTCCGACCAGGATCTAAAGTCTTCACCAATGATTCAGAAATATCTTCCCGCTGTAATGAGCAATCCATGACGTTCCTGGGGTCGGCTCGTCCCAGTTAAAATGACACACGAATGTACAAATGTACCAATATACACCCCGTTTATCAGTTGAGATGACGTAGGGTACGAAGTCGGCTGGCTGAACCGACCGAGCTACGTTTGTTATCTGCAGGTCAGTTGTCACGTGATTTCATCTGCGACTGCGCCGTTCGCCATTCGCTCACCGATATATGTGGTTGTGACTGGAGAAATGGGGCTTTGCGACCATTGTAGATCAAGATCAACATGTACATCCGCTTGTTACCTCGTAAACCATAGTTGCAGGCAGTAAAACCTGCACCACTCACGTACCGAACGGACGGTAAGCAAATTTTGCAGAGTTACTTACCGCAACTACCCAAACCAGGGCCTCTAAATTGGTATTGCATGATTCTATCACACCAAACCCTGATGTATATGTATAGTGCCGTACTTGTAGGTGCATAGCGAAATGCCTAACCAAGTTATCTCCCTTGTGTATCACAGTTTCTGATAGTAAACACTTGAGGAGCTCAAGCATTTGGAATTCGATCTAACGAAATGGTGACTTTGGTTGGTATATGATTTACTGTGCACGAAGCGAAACATCACACATTGAATATCTAAGACACAGTGCTTTTAAGGGGACTTTTTATTCCCCCACCAATTTATGGGGTCGGGTATTATGTTTTAACCCTGTCCGTCCGTCCGTCCGTCCGTCTGCGTCCGTTCGTGCGTCTGCAAGGCAAAGGGCATTTCAGTTGTTAATGTTTTTGTTCTCAATAACTCTTTATAATATAACTCCTTCACCAATGTCAATAGTATTTGCCCACAATGTCTGTCTATGGATACTGCTTTGTTTCGCACATGACCTATGCCCGGACAACCAAGGTCAGTGACACTGGGGACTTATGGTCACCTTCTGTGTAAGGCAAATGCGTTTCAGCTTTTAATGTTTACTCAATTACTCCTTAAGTCCTTCACCAATTTCAATAATATTTGCCCACAATGTCTGTCTAGTGATGATGCTTTGTTTCGCATACGACGCACGCCCGCACACCCAATGTCAAGGTCACTAGGGACTTATGTTCACCTTCTGTCTAAGGCAAATGCGTTTAACCTTTTAATATTTTCTCCATAATTTCTGTTTCCTTTCAAGCATGTGCTTCATATTTCATACACGCATTGCTCCAATGGTCCTCTACCGCCACGTTCGTCCCGCTCCATTTTGGATTTGATTTTTGCCTCGTCTATCAAAGCGGTATGTGGGGCATCCGAGTTATATGAACACATTTTCTAGTTTTGTCTTTATTGTATCGTCATATATGTTCAACGGTCTATAAATGCAAATTGTTATCATAATAATGCCAAAATCATGGAATGCATTAGATCGAATTCAGAAATTCGTTAGAACGAAATAATTGAAATCGTTAGAACGAATCCGAATGCATTAGAACGAAATAATTGAAATCGTTAGAACGAATTGGAATGCATTATAATGAATTGGAATGCGTTCTAACGGATAATTCGTTAGAACGAAATAATCAAATGTGTCAGAACATTTGTTTCTCTTCTCATGTTTGGTGTTTATTTTGGAAACAAAAGTACAACATCTGACTTAATTTGGTTTTTGATTATGTCCTACCTGGATGTTGTTCCGGGGGTGGGGTATTGTACAACCTTGAATTTCGATGGAGGTGGGGTATTGTCTAACCTTGAATTTCGATGGGGGTGGCGTATTGTCCAATCTTGAACTTAGATGGGGTGGCATATTGTCCAACCTTGAACTTCGATGGGGGTGGCGTATTGTCTCACCTTAAATTTCGATGGGGAGATTATATCATACCGGTGATTTTAGATGGTGGTGTATAATAGTATCGAAGGGTGGGGTTGTCCTCAGAAAACATTGGGCAGGTGGTATTTTGTCTGATATGCCTATACATGTATGTGTAATTCTTGGAGATTTGTTTAGTCCCGTGTCACAGAACTTGGGTAGCCTGGCATCGCAGTTAAGCACTGACTTTGTAGACTATGACCTTTTGTGTCATACATGTGACTGAATATTTATATAAGGTATATCTGAGCCTGTTCTTCTTAGTGTATATTATACAGAGCATTCAGTCGGTTGCCATCTCCGCAATTTAGTTTCTACATGCTATCGGACAGTTTCACCTCTTGGAGCGTGTTTCACCTCTTGGAGCGTTTGACACATACAGAAAATAATATGGCAGAAAATATAATAAGATTTTCTTCAATACGTCCCATATATATAAGTATATACATGTAGCAGACGCAGGGGCGTATCCAGCATTTGTGGAACGGGGGGGGGGGTCTAGTTGCGAAGGTAACTATTGCAATCTACTCCCGTACCGTCCGTAGCTAGCTACCGTTACCGTTCGCAACTAGAGTTACCGTTCGCAACTAGGGGGTTGTCCTATTTTCGGGGTCTTCGAAATGCAATTTCCTGTGTTTTACTGCATTTAAATTCAGACTCCAGGCGGTAAACTGTGATATATGTAAACTCCGTGGCTGAAAGCGGGTGGGGGGGTTGCAACCCCGGAACCCCCCACCACACCCTCCAGATCCGCCCCTGATACTTTGTATGTCTTTCCATCATGTTGCACCAAAGTTTATGCATGTGTTTGTCATCTCATTAGCATGATTAGTGGTATGTGTCAAGTGTCATTACAAATAAAACTGGCCAATAGCGTGTACACATGGCGGACATGGCAACTACTTGACTATAGTAAGAAGAGAATGTTCACATGTACTTTATGCATATCTCCCATCACATTTACATAGGATGATCCGGGGTCCTTAATACCGATCATGTGACATGTGTCGATTGGGGCGCTGCAGGTTTGTGACACAATGGGGTGACTGCGTTTATCGTATAGTTCATTGCAACACAGACCTCCATTATAAGTGGACCTCTATGTAGTACGGGGGTCCTCCGGCCGCACCGACCCCCTCCCCCCCCCCACCCTCACACCCTGTCTACGGGTCTGAATATGGATCACGTGACACGTGATGTGGAGCACGTGAACAGGTAATTTCATATATGTGGCTGTGACTGGGCTTTTCGTGTTTTTAACCGGTGTAGATCCAGATCAGCATGTACATTTGCACAGTCAGGATATGTACTGTTGGCCATTCCATATATGACACGCTCGTCATGCTTCAAACAAGCAGTATAGATCCCTACCAGGTTACAAGAGTGTGTTATTATACCCCCCGCAACGAGTTATGGGGGGTATACTGGAGTCAGGTTGTCCGTCCGTCCGTCCGTGCGTCCGTCCGTCCGGATAAACTTAACATCAGAGAAATATTGTTATAACTTCTATTTCCTTCATCTAAAATGCTTGATATTTCACACATGCATTCCTGTAAGGCTCTACTACCATGCTGTGCCAATCCACAGTACCCCGCGTCCAAGGTCAAGCTGATCAGGTCGATTGAAAAATTAATTACTGATCCGTACTTCCAAATACAGTCAGAGAAATATGTATAACTTCTACAAAACCTTCATGTAAAATGCTTAATATCCTTCACATGACACACATTCCTGTAAGGCTCTACTACCATGCTGTGCCAATCCAAACCACGACCGTCCAACCCCGCGCAGATCCCAAGGTCAAGGTCAAATACTTAGTCTCTTTACAAAAACTTAACATCAGAGAAATATTGTTATACTTCTTCTATTTCCTTCATCTAAAATGCTTAATATTTCACACATGCATTCCTGTAAGGCTCTACTACCATGCTGTGCCAAATCACGACCATCCAACCCCCGCTGATCCAAGGTCAAGTCAAATAAATAGTCTCTTTACAAAACTTAACATCAGAGAAATAAGTTATAACTTCTATTTCCTTCATGCTAAAATCTTATATCACATTTGCATTCCTCTAAGGTGTACTACATCTGTGCACAATGTCCACATGTCCAACCCCCGCTGATCCAAGTCAAGTCAACATACTAATCCTTAATTTACACTTAACATCAGAGAAATAGTTATAACTTCTATTTCCTTCATTGAAAATTCTTATTATTTCACTTGTGCATTCCTCTAAGGTTGTACATCAGCTGTCACAAGTGTCCAACGAGTGTCCAAACCCCGCTGATCCCAAGGTAAGGTCACAACTTAGTCTCTTTACAAAACTTAACTCAGAGAATATGTTAACTATTTTCTTTCATTGAAATACTTAATATTTATCTCATGCTGTGACAAATCCCCGCTGATTTTGTGTTTGAAATTGAATTGAATTACCAAATGACCGCCAATACAAACACAAATAATCCTTAAATCCTTATTTGTGTTTGAAATTGACGGTCCTTGGTTAATTTTTTTTTTTTTTTTTTATTTTTTTTACCAATGACCGCCAATTTCAAACACAAATAATCCTTAAATCCTTATTTGTGTTTGAAATTGACGGTCTTGGTAATCTACTGGCTAATAAACAAAAATAAAAAAAAAAATAATAATAATTTTACCAATGACCGCCAATTTCAAACACAAACTAATCCTTAAATCCTTATTTGTGTTTGAAATTGGCGGCCTTCGTAATTCTCTTTTATTTTTTTTTTTTTTACTGGCTATAAACGCACGCCCCCACCCACCCCCCCCCCCCCCTCTTTTGTAAAATGTAACGCCTCCGGGGGGCGTTAATGCGAGGTTATACGGTAGTCTCTTTACAAAACTTAACATCACAGAAATCGGTTATAACTTCTATTTCCTTGCTCGGATCTGCTTCACATTTCACACACTCATTGCTCCAATGGACCTCTACCACCCTGTGACAAATTCACGTTCATGCCGCTCGCGCTAATCCCAGAGTCAAGGTCACAAGCCCACACACTTGGAAATTTGTACATATTTTAGGGGTACCTGGGCCCACGCGGGGGGTATTCCGTAAGCCTCGCATACTGACCAATCTAGTTTGATCAGGAGCTACACTTGTCACAATTCCCATAAGCCCCATTTCTTCAGTCGCAGTCACAATATATGTACATATCACAAACTGTCGATTTATAAAAATATCTCTTATTTCTTCATAATTATTTCATTTTAATATGCCTTGTGCATAGCCTGCACCGTATATTGTATATGTGTTTCTGCCTATAGTTTCGTAGCTATACTAATTCGCCTACGATGTTATATCGCAGTGAGGTAGCAATTTTGTTTCTAATACTTTCCTGGAGTTCATAGCCAATGGATGCCCACCACATACCACTATCCAACATCTTTTTCTGACTTTGACCTATTTTTGCCACGTAATTGACGATTTTCAACTGTCTTTTTTTTCGTAGAATTCACGTTCTATACACTGTACCACCATACATGACAGGGTACTTGATCACGTCCCACTGTACCACTTGCAGCTCCTAACCAACGGGTGCCCACCACATACATGCACAGCTTCATAACCAACGGGTGCCCACCACATACATGCACAGCTTCATAACCAACGGGTGCCCACCACATACATGCACAGCTTCATAACCAACGGGTGCCCACCACATACAACATGCACCAGCTTCATTAACCAACGGGTGCTCACCACATACCAGCCCACAGCTCATAACAATGCACAGCTTCATAACCAACGGTGCCCACCACATACATGCACAGCTTCATAACCAACGGGTGCCCACCACATACATGCACAGCTTCATAACCAACGGGTGCCCACCACATACATGCACAGCTTCATAACCAACGGGTGCCCACCACATACATGCACAGCTTCATAACCAACGGGTGCCCACCACATACATGTTCACACAGATGTTCACTCATCTTGTTCATAACTATACATGCACGTTATAACCAGCCTGCAACTGTATGTAGGTTTTCTCATACGCTGGCTTATTTTGCCATCTTATGCCACTTACAGTTGTCACTTTCAATTGTGGTCATAATAACATTAACAGCCATTTATCTGTTCTCCAATTGCCTATGCCTTGAAGAAATCCCGGCCTTCGTGGCTTTGCCTCGTCTCTTGTGAAGTTATAAGTATCAGTTACTCAAATAAACATTCAAAGTATCTCGACCAGTAAATGCATACGTGTCTTTAGGCCAGGGACAGGACTATACTAAAGTCTCAATTTCCAGGAACAGTTAGAATATGACATTCAAAACCGGCGCATGTCCTTCAGTCATATGTAGCTGGGACTGAAAAAATGGGACTTAAGGATGTTTGCGACCAGTGTAGATCCATGTCTCTAGTCACAGCCACGCAGTTGGCGACACCGATTTTGACGTAAAATCTGTCGATGGTTAACCATGAATATACAGTGGAACCTCTCTAAACCGGACGCGAAGAAAAAACCTGTGATCTTATTTTTTATGAGTTTCTTGCTCATTTATCACAGGTCATAATGATTGTTCGTGATCGCATAGCATACAACTATGGCTCAGAATGATCAAATGCCTGATGTCGGGTGTGCGGTTTAGAGAGGTTTCACTATAGGTGACGACATTTGAATATAAAATTGCATTTTCTATGCAAATTTCGTAAATTTTCGACGTCATTTACGGAAAATATCGTAATTTTTGTAAATATGTTTTCATGA
>JAQRGA010002166.1:0-12067 GCA_029237695.1 Conchocele bisecta
CCGTACATTCAATAATCACAGAGCGACGTATGAACGTGAACGTCCAGTCGATTACTGCTACACTTTGGTGCGCGAAATTGAAACCTAACTCCACAAATATATACCGTTAGCTGCAGTGTAGTTCTGAGTACATAATTCCAATCACATTTCATTACACTGCATTACAAAAGCATTATGAAGGAGTAATCTTTCCACTACTTCGTGGTGACTGACCTAAGAGTTTTGCTAATACACACTGTACTAGTTAAGTTTATGGTAATATTTGTGTGTCATAATATATAATTGTCTCGAATAAAAATATAGCACAGTATGATCGACAACGCCCTGCAGGTTTTTTTCTATTTTTAGTTCGACTATTCGAATAATTGTTAGAGCTTATGTTGTCACACCGGCGTCGGCGTCGGTGGCGTCGACGTCGGGCATCGGCGTCACCGTCACGCCTTGGTTAAGGTTTTTAGTCAAGCTTGTATATGGAATACTACTGGCTCTACACCCACCATACTTGGACAACTTCATCTCCTAGTGATGTACATCAATAACACCTGATCTATATTTGACCTTGACCTACATTTCCTCTTGAATTACTTAGTTATTTCCCCTTGGTTAAGGATTTTAGTCAACCTTGGTTAAGGTTTTTAGTCAAGCTTGTATATGTAATACTACTGGCCCTCCACCAACCATACTTGGACAACTTCATCTCCTAGTGATGTACATCAATAACCCCTGATCTATATTTGACCTTCACCTACATTTCCTCTTGAATTACTTATGTAATTCCCCTTGGTTAAGGTTTTTAGTCAACCTTCGTTAAGGTTTTTCGTCAAGCTTGTACATGGAATACTATTGTTTATCCGGACACCATACTTGGACAACCTTTTCTCATAGTATGTACATCAATAACCCCTGATCTATATTTGACCTTGACCTACATTTCGTCTTGAATTACTTAGTTAATTCCTTTTGGTTAAAGCCCCTATACGGCTCAAGTTGCCGAATTTGGCCTCCTATTGGGTTTTCCCACACATAAATCCAACAGGTTTCTATTTACACACACTTTGAAACTGTTTGCATTCATTTTGGTACAAAAATGAGTTTGTAGTCGATGAAAATATCAATATTTGTTGATAAACAAACAGCAGGTGCGTGTTTCAAAGCCCGATCGATTTTCCGATAGACGCTCGGGTCAACTTCTCAACTCCCCGATTTGCGGCCGATGAATTCCGATAGCCGGTGTTCATCGACTCGCTTCCGAGCCGAAGCCGTTGGGTTACGGAAATGAAATTGTCAATATTGACAAGTTTTTGTTGTCTTCACAATGCGATTAAGATGAAAATCTCAAGACTTGAGATGTATCTATTAGACAGTATATGTTAGTTTTGTGTACTAAATCAGTTGCCAAACGTGTTTTTGTGTTTGAAAAAATCGGAAAATTGTAATACTAAGCCGTTCAGGGCCTTTAAGTTTTTACTCAACCTTGTATATGGAATACTACTGGCCCTACACCCACCATACTTGGACAACTTCATCTCCTAGTGATTTACATCAACAACCCCTGACCTATATTTGACCTTGACCTATATTTCCTCTTGAATTACTTACTTAATTCCCCTTGGTTAAGGTTTTTAGTCAAGCTTGTAGATGGAATACTCCTGGCCCTACACCAACCATACTTGGACAACTTCATCTCCTAGTGATGTACATCAACAACCCCTGACCTATATTTGACCTTGACCTACATTTAACCTTTAATTACTTAGTTAATTCCCCTTGGTTAAGGTTTTTACTCAACATTGGTTAAGGTTTTTACTGAAGCTTGTACATGGAATACTATTGTGCATACAGACACCATACTTGGACATCAATAACCCCTGACCTTTATTTACATTACCTTCACCTACATTTAACCTTGAATTACTTGGTTAATGTTTATAGTCAAGCTTGTATATGGAATACTCCTGGGCCTACATCAACCATACTTGGACAACTTCATCTCCTAGTGATGTACATCAATAATCCCTGACCTATATTTGACCTTGACCTACTTTTATCCTTGGATTACTTAGTTATTTCCCCTTGGTTACGGTTTTTTAGTCAATCTTGTACATGTATATGGAATACTCCTGGGCCTACAACAACCATACTTGGAAAACTTCATCTCCTAGTGATGTACATCAATAACCCCTGACCTATATCTGACATTGACTTACATTTAACCTTGAATTACTTACTTAATTTCCCTTGGTTAAGGTTTTTAGTCAACCTTGGTTAAGGTTTTTATGCAGGCCGCAGCCACCTTATTTGTCAAGCTATGTGTACATCGACAACCATCGTAGTCGAGCGATGCTGTTATCCTACAGCTCTTGTTGCTATTACGCACACATTACTGTTGATCGTGGTGTAGCGATATAGTGCAACCTGTTGCATATAAAGCGGAAAACGTGTATTTTAGCTTCGGTGTAGCCGTACAGTACGGAGCCCCGCAGGGGGTGTAGAATTCCTTTTTTTTATTAATTTGTTCCCACGAAATAACAATTCGTTCCCACGGAATAACAATTCGTTCCCTCAATTTCACAATTCGTTCGCTCAATTTAACAATTCCCTCAATTTAACAATTCGTTCCCACAAAATAACAATTCGTTCCCACGAAAACGAAATTGGAACGAATTGTTTATTCGTGGGAACGAATTGTTATATCGTGGGAATTAATTGTTAATTCGTTGGAGCGAATTGTTAAATTGAGGGAACGAATTGTTAATTCGATGGAATGAATTGTTAATTCGTGGGAACGAATTGTTATATCGAGGGAACGAATTGTTAAATTGAGGGAACGAATTGATATTTCGTGGGAACGAATTATTAATAAAAATTCATGTCCCTTGCTGGGCTCCGTAGTATAAAGCAAACCATTGCCTATAAAGCGGACTACGTGCAGCTAAGGCTGGCCTGGATCTACACTGGTTGTATTTTCTCCAGTCATAGCAACCGTGACATATATGCGCAATAAATAAGTGTAAGTATACGGAGCCCCCCGCAGGGGACATATATGTTTTCTTATTAATTCGTTCCCACGAAATGACAATTTGTTCCTTCAATTTAACAATTCGTTCCCTCGAATTAACAATTCGTTCCCACAATATAACAATTCGTTCCCTCGAATTAATAATTCGTTCCCCCGATATGGCAATTCGTTCCCTCAATTTAGCAATTCGTTCCCTCGAATTGACAATTCGTTCCCACGAAATTGTTATTTCGTGGATACGAATTGTTATAGTGAGGGAACGAATTGTTTATTCGTGGGAACAAATTGTTAAATTGAGGGAACGAATTGTTATTTCGTGGAAACGTAGTCCGCTTTATAGGCAATGGTTTGCTCTATAGTACGGATTTTTTTGTATTAATTCGTTTCCACGAAACAACAATTCGTTCCCTCAATTTAACAATTTGTTCCCACGAATAAACAATTCGTTCCCTCAGTATAACAATTCGTTCCCACGAAATGACAATTCGTTCCCTAAATTTAACAATTCGTTCCCTCGAATTAACAATTCGTTCCCAAGATATAACAATTCTTTCCCTCGAATTAATAATTTGTTCCCCCGATATAACAATTCGTTCCCTCAATTTAGCAATTCGTTCATGGTAATGAATTGTTATTTCGTGGAAACGAATTGTTATATTGAGGGAACGAATTGTTATTTCGTGGAAACGAATTAATACAAAATAAATCAGTACTATAGAGCAAACCATTGCCTATAAAGCGGACTACGTGCAGCTAAGGCTGGCCTGGATCTACACTGGTTGTAATTTCTCACAGCCACCGTGACATATATGCACAATACATAAGTGTAAGTATACGGAACCCCCCGCAGGGGACATGTATGTTTTCTTATTAATTCGTTCCCACGAAATGACAATTCGTTACCTCAATTTAACAATTCGTTCTCTCGAATTAACAATTCGTTCCCAAGATATAACAATTCGTTTCCTCGAATTAATAATTCGTTCCCCCGATATAACAATTCGTTCCCTCAATTTAGCAATTCGTTCATGGTAATGAATTGTTATTTCGTGGAAACGAATTGTTATATTGAGGGAACGAATTGTTTATTCGTGGGAACAAATTGTTAAATTGAGGGAACGAATTGTTATTTCGTGGAAACGAATTGTTATATTGAGGGAACGAATTGTTAATTCGTGGGAACAAATTGTTAAACTGAGGGAACGAATTGTTATTTCGTGGGAACGAATCGTTAAATAAAATCCGTAGTATTGAGCAAACGATTGCCTATAAAGCGGACTACGTGCAGCTAAGGCTGGCCTGGATCTACACTGGTTGTAATTTCTCACAGCCGCCGTGACATATATGCGCAATAAATAAGTGTAAGTATACGGAGCCCCCCGCAGGGGACATGTATGTTTTCTTATTAATTCGTTCCCACGAAATTACAATTCGTTCCCTCAATTTAACATTTAACATCCCTCTCTCGAATTAATAATTCGTTCCCACCCGAAATGACAATTCGTTGCCACGAATTAACAATTCGTTCCCACGATATAACAATTCGTTCCCACGAATTAACAATTCGTTCCCGTGGGAACGAATTGTTCTTTCCTGGGAACGAATTGTTAAATTGAGGGAACGAATTGTTACTTCGTGGGTACGAATAAATAAAAAAAAGAATTCTACGTCCCCTGCGGGGCTCCGTATATGTACGTGTGTATAGCTAGCTGCACGTTTTCCGCTTTATATTGAACGTACCAGTAGCGAATAGTAAATACTTGTATCCCATGGTTATTACATAAGGGCCCCGGCCGATAAATACACCTTTGTGACAGACGTCTGCAGTGTAGATCCTGATCATAATGTGCATTCCCACATAATTATATAGTATTATGCGGGCAGAGATTAAACACATGCACGATATACTATCAGTTAAATATTGACCAACGCAGATCATGATCAGACTGCGCGAATGCGCAGGCTGATCTGGTGCTACGTTGGTCGCACATGTCATAAGGTCTATTTTGTCGGCCGGCGTCATTATTATTGGCGGCTGAACGATTATTATATTTAACCTTGTATCTACAGGCGTAGTCTGTGTCAGCCATTCATAATTATAAAACTACGGTTATATTGTTCATGAATGTGTATGCATTACGTTACCTGAATAAAAATCTACACTGTTTGCGAGATATAGGCATTCCGCCGTGAGACGCCAGTCAGACAGTTAGAAATTGACATGTGTTTGTAAATGTGTTTCATACCATTGCAGATCGCAAAATAAACCATACAACCGTCGATACGGTTCGAATCCAGTTAATGTACTACATTGTACTAAATAATGTATGCTTTGTTTGTTATGAAATGGCCGTTCTTATCGGAGGCGTGTAAATAATATAAAGCAAACGACAAATTTAGTGTGTAAATCACTGACTGTGTTATAGTGTGCAGTTATGCAAAATACATGTACGTACGCCACGGTGCTTTTTCAGGGGCGGATCCAGGATTTCAGGTTAGGGTGGGGGGGGGGTGACAGGACTTCTTAATTGAAATAGTTTACTATACTTTCGAACTACCAACGTTTGTTCGTCGACCAAGCGGAGCTGGGGAGACTGCTAGGTGGGTCCGGCGGTATGCCCTCCGGAATATGTTTGATATTTACACCCCATTTTGCTGCGTTATGGCGCATTTTAGAGAAAAACTATATTTACTCGCCACATTTTAGGGGTGGGGGTGGGGGGGGGGGTGGACCCGGGGTTTCCCCTACGTGAATCCGCCCTTGTTTTTAGCATGGCTGTTTCTTTGTTTACAAAGGCGCTGAATGTACTTTTTCTGAAACACAACAAAGCTAAATTGCACATTTCATTTTCAAATTAATTATTCCCGACGAGAGAAGATACTGCCGATATTTTTATCGGGACATGTAACAATTATACAACCATGTATGTTACATCTCCACATTTTCCCGGCAGTGGCGGTGGTGGCCAGTCGAGGGAGTGGGGGTCAGCGCAGCATTTTCGCATAGACCTGCTACCTGCTAGTACGGGGTACATGTACATTAGCCCGTCCGCCAGTCATATTTAGCTACACAGGAAAATGTTCTTCCCGCTTTCTGAGATGTAAATTTAATACCGTGGGGAATGGACAGTCGATTTTTATTTTGTTTAAAAATGCCCGGGGGTGTCCGACTACCCTCTAGACCCTAGTCGGGCGCTAAAGTCATTGGTATGTGCAGCCATAAGCCTATCCAAATTCTGGTCAGTCATTTCTACAGCAAAAAAAAATGCATTTGTTTCAATCACCGATACGATGTGCATATAATTTACAATTTCTCACACCAGGAATACCGTTTAGTTTTTTGGTCTTTGGTGACGTATTGTCTAAATCAATAAATGACATCACAATTAACTGTATTTGACGTCAATTCTGAAATAATTACAATGTACCTTTCTGACGACACACGTATATGAATCTATTATAGCGATGGTGGCAAATTACGAAGCCACAGGTCGGCTAATTATAGATTTAAAATCGATAGTTGTGCGTTTGTTTTGTTCACTACATGTACATATCATAGTTTTATTCTGATCAATGTTTGATAGTATACATACTAACACTTGTAGATACATTTAGTGTAACTTATCAGCAAATACAGTTTACAGCAAGCACCGTCAATGAGCCTATGAACACTCATTTCATCTGTAGGCTGTTGAGTTGCATTGTACAAACGTCGCCGTTTCAATAACGCCATTTTCTCGATGACGTTACGTTTTTTTCCGTGCGTGATTTACATGGTGCTACAAAAAGTGAGATAAAACAAAAACTATTAAACATAATTGCATTTTATTTTCAGAATATTGTTTGTGTAAGGTGTCCGCATCAGAAAATGTAAAAAAGTGAAAATCAAAAATTGTGTCAGTAAGGCTGGTTTTTCCAGAGCGCGGCCCATATATAACAAATGGTCATGGTTTCCGTGAAAATATGTGATTGCAAATTTTACAGGTTTTAAAAAATTACATTCTCATTTATTATTGTATCATTCGCCCAAAATCCTCTAGTACTTTCCATCACTATCCAGCCTGTCACAGTATCGAGTATGCTTTCTATGACATTCCATGGTTAACCTAGTATGCTTACAGGTGCATCGCTGGGACTTTGCATGTACGCACTATCATTAAGTCGAAATGTTGGAAAACAATCATACGCATGTTGGATGCACGACTTGCCCTTCTGATTTAAAAAATGTCCTGCTAAACCAGCTCCTCACACAGTGATTGGTAATGTATTGTTCATCTTTCAAGTATTGAGCCCCCACATACCGCATTAATAATATTATGCACCTTTCAATGTCTTCCCCGGGAGTATCAGGCATCCACAGACAATTAGACGGCAAAATTGTGAACATTAGACGACCCCGGTATGCCCACTGTAGTGTCAATAACATGTACTATAACTTGACACCATGTGCACTTGGGTGTTTTCAAAAATAGGCAAACATTGTTAAATAAGTCCCACTTACCGTCACAAAAATAATGATCATGCATATAACATATCACACATACCAAAATTCGGTCTCTTATTAACACGGTCACCCAGTGACCATATCACTCTCATTCAAGGTGCACGTGGGTGGCAGGTCGGAGCATGTGGTGGGTAATTTATCCTTAGCGGTGTCCCGACCGGAGACCTGGTTTGGCCCTTATTGGCCTACATTTCAGGACTGTTCGATGTAAAAATTCCGTTCTGATTTTGGGATTTTTTCCCAATGCAGCAGGTTGAATACGGGATCTGGCGAACACGACGGCGTAAATTAATAAGATTTTCTGGTTTGGATAGTGGAGGGGGCATTTAGCATTGCCCTTATCCGTCCGTCCGTCCGTCCGTCGCCAACCTTGTAACTTGTAAAACTTGTAAACTGTACTAGCTACAAACCTTAAACTTGGTATGTAGCTTCCTTATGATGATCTATGCGCAAAGTTTATTTTGCCTTGTAACTCGTAAAACTTTTAAACTGTACTAACAACAGACTTGAAACTTGGTATGTATGATCATTGATTATCTCCCACTTTTCAACTTAGAATTCCCCAATGTGCCTTGTAACTATTGAAACGTTTAACCTGTACTAGTTACAGACTTGCAACTTGGTATGCAGCTTCCTTATGATGAGTAGATGCGCACAGTTTATTTCAAGTTTTATTCGACCCCCAAGTCATGGATTATCTCCCCCTTTTCGACTTAGAATTTGGCAATTTTGCCTTGTAACTCGTAAAACTTTTAAACTGTAATAGCTACATACCTGAAACTTGGTATATATCTTCCTTATGATGATTAGCTGCGGAAATTTCGATTTTTGATTCGATCCCCGGCTCATGGATTATCTTCCCCTTTTCAACTTAGATTTGTGCTGTGTTTACTATCAAAGCGGTAGGTGGGGCATCCGTGTTCTACGAACACATTTTGTAGTTCTCTTTGGCTCTTTGGTTACATGGGAGCTGAATTGTGTTATTGCCCATTATAAAGGTATTAAGATTAGTGCTGATCCTACTGATTTTGGGAGGGGGCCAAGTGATTCTGGTGTGGCGAGGACTTGAAATCAGATCAGGATTATGCTGATTTCAGGGCTGAGGATATAGTTTTTTTATTGTAAATATTCAGTTTTTATTATTTGATTTTACCCCCATTTGTACACTCAGGTAATATATGATATTTAGTACCAAACCCATTGACCCGACATTAAATGGCCTTAGCTGTTGACAGGAATTTAAACCCCAACAAACAAACACACAAGGTGCACAGGCTATTACCACAGCTATTATTGCCTGACATATTGCATTTTTCACCATTGTGCGCCAATAATTTAATTTACGCATTTATTTTAGTGTTGAATAACCCGGCAGTTGTGCATCTGTACTCATTTCGCCATTAAATAAATAGCAGGTAGTTATCGAGTATGCATAGACCTTGAATGTGTGTAAGAATTTCATAAACAAACAAAAGAAACTACGGCAGCTTAAAGGGGACATGCGCATTTTTTTCCATCTCGTTACCACGACATAGCATCTCGTTCCCATAAGATAGCATCTCGTTACCACGAGTTAGCTATGTCGTTCCCACGACATAGCATATCGTTCCCTCGCGATAGGATCTCGTTACCACCAGTTAGCTATTTCGTTCCCACGAGATAGCATCTCGTTACCAGGACATAGCAT
The DNA here is from genome assembly GCA_029237695.1 of Conchocele bisecta. NCBI lineage: Eukaryota > Metazoa > Mollusca > Bivalvia > Lucinida > Thyasiridae > Conchocele > Conchocele bisecta. The sequence continues at coordinate 9,211 of JAQRGA010002166.1, forward strand.
CTCGTTCCCACGAGATAGCATCTCGTTACCAGGACATAGCATCTCGTTCCCACGAGATAGCATCTCGTTACCACGAGTTAGTTATGTCGTGGGAACGACATAGCATCTCGTTACCACGACATAGCATCTCGTTCCCACGAGATACCATCTCGTTACCACGAGTTAGCTATGTCGTTCTATACCATCCACATCCAGAATCCGGCTGATGACACTCTGTCATCCTTGAGCATTTTGAGAAATGTGCATACATTCAAAATGGCCGCTAAACAGTCATAGTATGCCGTGTGAGGTATTGAAGTAATTTAAGAGCGTACAGTGGATTTACTTGACTTATCAGATAAGCGGTCAACATTTTTAATATTAAATTAAATTCACTGTGACATGGAAAAAATCCAAAATGGCCGCCAAATGTGACATATTTTACATATAGCTACTCTCACACTCTATATCAAAGCAAATATGCTACTGATATTGGATATATTGACACAATACACGCTTTCAGTACGTTTGATATGTGCGTAGGCAAGTTGTTGAACAGGGGAAGTCCAAGTTGGCTGCAAAATATACATATAGTATTAGATAACAATAATGTAAACGACTGATAATTAAGTATATAACTGCATATTAGCGCCATATCGTAGTAAATTGGCATAGATGTATTGGATTTAGGAATGCATGTACACTGAACGTTTTCAGTGACTTTGAAATATAATTAAATAACTGTGCCAATAGCAGAAGTCAAAAATGGCCTCCACATATTAAAAATAAAGTCACGTTGCCTTATACTGCGCAAATTGCAAAATAAGTACTGGGTCTATTGATTAATGTAAGCATATTAGTATACATATCTCAGGTTTATGGACACAATGAACGTTTTAAGTAACTTTCAAATAAAATATTAGACAATTGTGTCAATAGAAGAAGAAGCTTTAGATGGCCGCCAGATATAAATTACCTTGCAATGACAATCAACTTGTGTAATGATTAAAATATGAAATGTAACGTTGACCTATTTCAAAGAAAACACACATATTTATGTCAATCTTGTGTTCTTTTGTAACATTGTTATGTAATTAGACACGTGTTCCAATAGCAGAAGTCCAAGACGGTTGCAAAATATAAATTATAGCAATCATCGTTTAATAATTAAGTCATATAAATATAATTAAGTTCATTCCAGCTCCAAAGGGAGCACACTGTTTTAGCAATATTTTACTTGTGAATAAAGTAACATGTTCTATAACTTCTTTCGCTCACCCATGTGTCACTACATGTAGCAGACTTCCCAGTGGGTATTCCAATATAGCTAGATTACCTTATAGTAACAATAAAATCGTTTATAATAGTTATTTTTCTTTTTATCATTTTTGGTTGTGCAAATAATGCTTTTCTTAAGCAACTATATGAGTTATAATACCGATGAACCTGTCAGCCAATATAACCATGCAATTCCATACGTTATATATCAAAAGTGCTTTATTTTATAAAAATGATAAGCAATCGGACAAATGGTGTAATGTTATCTGCTAACACAGGTATTGACAAATAAATGTTCAATGGAGTGTTTTCACAATGCTTGTGCTCCACTTTTCTGGCGAACACCACATGCATCCACTCAATTGGTGCAATGAATTCACTTAGCCAAGATGTTATTAATTTATGTACCCGATGTATGTACGTACAACTGCGTATGAAGCGCTAACCTATGTTTAGCTGTTGCGTTGTTTAATGTGTAACGTATGGATTATCATGTCAAGATTGCAACATTTCTACAAATGTATGTCAATGACGATCGCATAATAATGGCATGATTATTAGAGAACACAGTAGAAAAGTGAGACACATAAACCAAGAAACCAACGCAATAAATACTTCCTAATAAACAAATGACATGCGCACATCGGTCGTCGCAGAACCTTTAACGCGGTACAAACATGCACTCCACGATCAGCGGTGTAATGTCCCAAAACGAAAGCAAGTGTGCAACGAGTGCATGCACTGCATAAACAGCATAACAAATTCAGAGCAAGCACAACAACAACTATTCCCCTATGAAATACTGGTAAAGTAACAGGAAAATCAAATCACAATGAAGTACAGTACACGGAGACAAGACAGATGACACATTGGACAGGACAGTGCAATAAAACAGACCAATTGTATGGTTGAACCTGTTTAACAAACCTACCGCTTACCTCGCCATCATGCTTCAAAAGGACAGCAACATATGTACAAGACAATCAAAAAAGAATAATATATCATACGATAAAGACAAACTAATCACAACGAAATACACAGTATACATGAAATGAAAGTTAATATTGTAAATATGACTATAAGAAAAGAAGAAGATATGATGACACAAAAACTCTAGCCGCAAGGGATGACAGTTACGTTGTTCCGCATTGTCATATAAGTATAGTAAATTTCGTAATTACTGCATTCCTTATATCCATTGTATGGTACCTTGAAGGTTGGCATGTTGTATATATTGTTGTGTACTATATATACTATATATATTGTTGTATATATGAGCTCTGCTGTGCAATTTCCAACCATAGGGTCGAAATTTCACATTTTTACTTTTGACAGTTTTTTTGTAGCAGAGACAATGTACTTTCTAAAAAAACATTGAATTTTGTAAATATTCCATCTAGTTAAGTTGCTATGACGTCACAAACAACACACGTGTTGGCGTAAGTTTTTTACGCAAACGCAACGTCGTCGACGTCATCATAAATTGCAGAGAAAAATAACGGTTCAAATTTCTATGCACTGTCTATGCGGAATCGCTTAATTTAATAGTTCATAAAATTGCGTTATAAAATATCAGTACCTTTATTTGTGATGAAGTACA
>JAQRGA010002168.1:0-12839 GCA_029237695.1 Conchocele bisecta
TTGCATGAAATGGGTATTCCCGTAAATAGACCGCGACAGAAAGTATTTAGGTGATCGGTGCATCTTCAATGTGAAATGATGTGCTTATGCAATAAATATCATCAAATTGTGTTGATTTAATATATTATACGGCAGAGCCTGTTTCTTATGATATAATTAAACTTGTTCAGTAACTATCATAATAAACATCACTCATGTTAAAGGTGATCCACAGGTGGAAGAATCGGACCTGTAACACAAAGAAATGCCCAATACAAACAAATCCATTACCCCAACCACCTGGTCTCATACAAAAATATCTTCTATGTATAATAGAAGATAGTACCGTATGAGACCAAGTGGGTGGGGTAATGGATTTTTTATAATGGGCATTTTTTGTGTCACAGGTCCGAGTCTTCCACCTGTGAGATCATCTACATAAATATTGGCGCGTAATTTGTTTTGTGTCAGTCATGTGCAAATACATTGTTTAGTGTTACACTACTGCCTGCGCTATTCTTGTCAATATTTATTAGTTTTTTTATTTAAAATACTTGAATATTGTACTTGACGTCAAGCAGCTCGATTTGCGGAATGTGAGCTGTGCTACAGATATTCAGAAACGTTGATAATCTGGGCAAAATTAATGCAGGCGGTTGTGTACTCGATGAAATATATAGTATATTGCATTGTAAATGTTCAAACGGCTGGAAATATTACATACAGGTACTATGGCTTCAGTGTACACACAAGTGCAGACCTCAACAAATTCTTAATTTTCCACTTGTCAAATTCCTATACCTTTTCATGTCTATGCCGCACTCTCAGAGTGTACAGGTTAGTGTCGTCGAATATAAAATATATTCAGTTGAGCCTTAGACAGCTTTATTGGGGCGAGCTTTAGCGAAATCGAATATATTTTATATTCGACGGCACTAATCATGTATTTAATAACAATTTATACCGCATACTAAACTTAATTGTTGAACGTGTGTGACGTCATATTTTGACGTCATTCCCTAGCCATACGTCACAATTCTAACGACTTCATTCATAGCAAAATGGCGGCGTCCACGCTAGGTAGATTCAGTATTGTATCTGATTAAATCTCCGATTTATTTACGATGAGCTTCAATAATGCCTGGTTTTAGACTACACAGTTGTCATAATAAGCATTACAATCATAATGGACATATATCCATGTCATTGGTTACATTGCATATACTGTAAAAATGGACAAAATTCAGCTGAACCGACAGCTATTTCGATTTTAAAATTCGCCGCCATCTTGAATTTGCTGTTTAGACTGACCAATCAGAGGCCACGGTTAGGGGTCAAAGGTGAACAAATAAAGGCAAAAACTGCACTTCATGTATATTAGGCAAACACTTAATGTATATTAGGCTACTTCAGGTATATTAGGTTACTTCATTTATACCACAACCATTGCTCCATGTAGCATACTAAAGGGGTTGAATAAATGCTATGTATATCTGAAGTAGCCTAATATACCTGAAGTAGCCTAATATACATGAAGTGCCGTTTTTGCCTTTATTTTTTCACCTTTGACCCCTAATCGTGGCCTCTGATTGGTCAGTCTCCACAGGAAATTCAAGATGGCGGCGAATTTTAAAATCACAATCACTGTCGGTTCAGCTGAATGTTGTCCATTGTTACAGTATATGCGACGTAACCAACAACATGGATAAGTCCGGCATTTTTCTTTTGAATGACGTTGCTAGATTTGTGACGTATGGCAAGGGAATGACGTCAAAACATGACGTCACGTACGTAAGAACTAATGACTTTTCTTATGTCTCACCCAAAATGTATGTTGACGAGACGAGACGGTTCAATTGAGTGGTAACAAGGTATTCTCTTGATGAGAAATGAAAAAATTGCATACAAAATAAGTTGCAAGTTAGGAAAGTTGTAGTTGCGAACACTAACTAATGCTATTTACTCCAGATGGTATGGGAGTAGATTTTATGAATTACTGTTCGCAACTAGTAGGGAAGTTGACGACTATGTATGTTTCATTTCCAATTGAGAATCCATTCCCCCACTAGATCTAAATACTGGATCCGCCCTTGGCTATCTTATAAGAGGCATACTTATGAGTATTTTCCCCCAGTGTGTGTATTATTTGTAAGGAGATGATTATATAATTACATATATATAATGAAAACAAATCTCCACATTGTAACATACCATCCGATACTGACTGTCAAGCATGGTAAACACCACATTCTTCGATGATTGAGACAAGGCGTATCTCTCAAATAACGACTTGGATAGGCCGAGCTCGGCTGCTTCCTTGCATTTGATGATTGGTTGAAGTTGTTTGTGGTCACCAATGAGAACGACCTGTTCCGCCTTCGTTGCTATAATTGGCACAAGGCAGTGGGGCTCCGGGCACATTCCTGCTTCATCAATTATCACCTGTTATATAGAAAATGGTTATGGTTTCTTGGACATAATCATTGGTAACAAATCATTGGCGAGATATGCCCAAGGAAAATAAATATCTGTATATATTGTAAATAGTGCCCAGATACATAGTCTCAGCCTTGTCGCTTGAGACGAGCTGAGAAACCAGTTATACCGGTCCAGCTTGATACCAGGAATTGTAGAATTATATTATTCGGTTGTCAGGCTGGACCCGACTTATGAGAACATTAGTTAAGCTGCTGAGTGTCAGAACGTCATATAATTTGGTGCTAAGCAAATTGATAATTTGATAGCACGGCTGCTCAGACTGGTGACAGCTGCCGCACGACGTTGAATGCCGGTCTAGTGCTTGAGCTAGCCGGACCAGGTGATAATACGTTACATATTTTTGGCGCCAAACGTGGGGCTGCCAACTTCCATATAGCTCAGCGCTCGGTATTTGTATCACTAACTGCTCGTGCTTGAGCGAGCCGGACCAGCAATATAGAAAATAGGCTACATATTTGTGGGCCCAATGAGGGACTGCCACTTTGATATAGCCCAGTGTTCGATATTTTGATCATAAGGTTCATTAAGCTGGTATCATGCTTGAGCTGGCCGGACCAGCTGAAAGACAGATAATATGTTACATATTGTTGGCGCCCAACGAGGGACTGCCATACATTAACATAATATACCCTTATTCTCAGTATTCGGATAATAAGGTTGTTTAAACTGGTCTAGTGCTTGGACTGATTTTGTGCGGTGGCAATCTTGGTTCAACAAAAGGAATGAGAGAATTACCTTTAAAAGTCAGTCAAATGAACATATTATAAATATAGCTCTCATTTAATGTACACGTCTTTTGGATTTTTGGAAACTTTATAAAGAAAATGTTTAAATGCTAAAGTAATTGTAATATATAATTGAATTCTATGTTATTGTCATAGAATATGAAATTACAATAATATGTAATCTGATCACAGGCAAAAAGGTACTATTTGGCGGCTATTTTTAATTTATGCATTTTCAAGAGGGGACCATTTGTTGAATCGTGTGGTTCATTGGAAAATCGGAAACCCTTATATACAAAGTTTCATGCTTTTTGCTGAACAGTTGACATCTTGGTCACATATTGCAATTGACTCCTGTATATGTGCGATTAATTGGATGTTGCCAGATCGGAGAAGTGAGTTTTCTCCAGGCACTCCCACATTAAAAACCACTCTTACACCTATATCTGTGCTAACAGAAGCATTTGTATAAGTTCCCTCATGATTGTAATCAATGCGAAATTAATAAAGTGTATTACCTGAAAGACATTTGTAGCCTCCAGAACATTTTGTTTAGACCCTACGGCTGTAGTACACAGAATGACATCATGTTTGCCAATTTCGTCAATCGATGCCTCCCAAACTAGGTGCTTGTATTTTCGCAAAAGCTTTGGATTTGACTTATAGCCAGTTTTTTCAAACATTTTGTCGATGGCTTTTATTTCTTCTGCCTTTGGATTTCCTTCTTTCCTAATGAGATGATGGAGTGCGATGGAGTTTAGTTCGCAAATTGCCGACGCAGCACTAGTACTGTTCTTTCTGAATTGTCGACCAGGAATTGGGAAGTCAGTTACTTCGATGGAACGACTGTAAACCCGGACAATGTTTGGGCACAGGTCACCCAGTAGATTCAGCATCCTCCCTGTAATTATAGAGATAGTCAATTCAGCATCCAGCCTGTAATCACAGATAACAGGGTCCGGGATTGTAAACCTGTTTGCGTACATACTCCGTGCTCAGGCACAAAATCAGGAAGTTTGATCAGTCAATACAGATCCGTGTTCGTAAATTGAGTCAGTAAGTGGGCGAGAAAAAGTATCTGTTCATGCACTTGTATTAGGCAAGGATATTCCACGCTCATGATCAGAAACTCAGTAAGCTTGTAAATAATGACAACATATTCTGACCACTCGGGAGGAATATCTGTGCCCCATACTGCCCAATACCAGAGCATATGAACAATACTCTTTACCACATTCTCTACTCAAGTAAAATAAGATACTGTGGTACACAAATGTCCCAGTTGGCAGATGGGAGAAACTCCGGCAAACTTCTTAACCAAATCCACGGACACACAGATGGTGGACAAACAGTCCAAATAATATACATGTATGACTCCCGGCTTTACCAAGACCGAGGGCATAAAATACTATATCAAGTGAGAAGGGGCTCACAGACCTCTTTAGGTAAGTTCAGGTTGGCCGCACTACAACGTGTCTCAATGTCATAGAAGTCAAAAGTCCACCTACTTGCCACCAGGTCGACAGACGTATTGGACGGCCCACAGAACATGACCTGCTGTTTTCGGTTGCCCTGTGTCGCACAGTTTCTGTTTATCTTGTCAAACAAGTAGAGTAGCTTGATTCCCGTGCACGTCTTACCAGTTCCTGTAATATATTATAGAAGGTTCAAGTCAATTGGAGTTAGGGTTGTGGATATTTTGGGAACTTATTTTTGTTAACACAGATTAGAAATGTGACCTGTCGGCACACGAATGCCTCCGCTGGAAGTGAAAGAAAACGAGGCACATTTGAAAACATAGAGGGCCACAGAAGCGTCGATCTGTCATAGCATGAAAGCAGACCATCAGAGCAATGGGAGTGTGAAATATCAATCAGATCCATGCAAGGAAAGTGACATTATAATACACTTACCCTAGTTTCGAACGCACCAAGTATGTGACCTTGACCCTGGGATTAACAGGGGCGGGATGATCATGAATTTGTCGCAGGGCGCTAGAGGACCATTAGAGCAATGTGTGTGTGAAATATTATGCAGATCTGTGTAAGGAAAAGTATAAGACATTTACCCAAGCGTTAAGGTTTCAATTTCACCAAGTATGTGACCTTGACCTGGGCTTAGTGGGGGCAGGACGATCATGGATTTGTCGAAGGGCAGTAGAGAATCATTAGAGCAATGTGTGTTATGGAGGCCGGTAACACTATTAGCACCCCCCCCCCCCCCACCACCATTCAGTGGCGGGTCATAACTAGCAGCTTGATTCCTGTGTATGTCTGACCAGTTCGTGTAAAATATCACAGAATTAGCGTCATGTGTCATGTGAGCCACTTTTGAATTAAATACAGTTGTTTCAAGTCACCAGTCACAAATCTTATTTATACGATTTTAAATGTGTATATTTTTAAGGAATACAACCATGGGCTGTTGTATTTACTGTAGTACAAAAACACCTGGTCTGTTTAAAGTGTAGTCCGAAGGACTACTCGCAATCTTTAAACAGACCACACGTTTTTCGTACTACAGTAAACGCAATAGCCCATGGTTTTATTACTTATATTTACATTGCTTTTTCTGATAGTTTCACAAATATAAACTAGACACTATGTTTGTAAAACATGGTCATTCCCCCATGGCATACTGGACTGTACTAGAGCTTGTGTATAGAAAGAAAACTTTAAAGTTAAACAATTTCGAAGTCATTGACAAACTTACAAACTTTTTGACATAAGAAAATGGCTTAGTGTTTCGGCACCATTTTGAAGGTCACAAAGGTCAAGGTCATGTCATTGGTGGGTGGATTGTGTCACACATGTTCAGGTGAATGAACTGTCCAAATATTAAAGCAATCCTTCAAGAAATATATTGAACATATTGCATGATGTAGAAACTCTTACAAACTTTAATGTAATAAGTGTTTCAGCACTATGTATAAGGTCACAAAGGTTAAGGTTACGTAATTAGTGGTGCGAGTGTTTCACACATGTTGAAGTGAATGAACTGTCCAAATTGTAAAGCAATCCTTCAAGCCATATTTAAGATATTGCATGTACATGATGGAGAAACTCTTACAAACTTTTCGACGTAAAAACATGGTTAACAGGTTGAAGGTCGCAAAGGTCAGGCTCATGTCAATGGTGGTGCAAGTGCATCACACATGTTCAGGAGGATGAACTATCCAAATATTAAATAAATCCTTCAAGTATTATTGAAAATATTACATGATGGTGAAATATGGCATTACCATTAGGAATCATCTTCTTTTACGTCACTTGTTGCAATTTATAGAACAGCGAGCCGATCAAATAACGCGACATCATGGAACTTAATGACGTCAAACATAGTCCATCTGCCCACAGGCAAAAAATGTGTTTTGACTACCAAAAAAGTGGGCAAGTCGCCACTATATTTTTCAGTTAGTGTAACATGTTACCTAACTGAAAAAAATGTGACGGCCGTCTCAATTCCACAGCTAAAGTTATTTTGGCGGCCATTTAGCAAAATGGCCTCCACAGTTTTAGAAAATTATCAAACATGGCTATAACGTTTTATCTGATGGTCTAAGACCCTAGATGAAATATCTTCAGTACGCTATTTTACATACTTTGAAGCAAGGTATATGAACATCGTTTCACAGACTTCAGATAAAACTAGAATAACATGTCAGAAATATGCCACTTTTGCAGTAAAAAAATACTTTTATCGAAGGAACAAATTTGTTTCATCCTGTGATGGATACTTATCAGGTTAAACTTGTTAGAAAACTACACCAGCTCGCATATTTATATGCTTATTCAACTAACATAGTTGTCTGTATATATCTCATGTACTAGGTATATCTCGTACCTTACCATTATTACGATCCTGCTCCTCTGCACCATCTGATCATGGAATGCACTGTTTCCCATTCAATCAATAAAATACCCGTATGATTATAGCAAACCGTATATATCTTTCATCAGGCTGCATGGCTATGTAAAACATACTATAAGGCTGTCATATCTCAGCATCATTCAAATTGGCTGAACATCTGAGCGATGTGTCGCAATCCGCTGCTTTGATCAAGGAATCCTGTACACATATTATCAAACTGTTTGGAAGGTACGTTAATGAATTGCGACATGGTTTAGGGCCACTAGCGGCATTTTGGATGACATATATAAGGATGAGTGCGCTTCTCCTGGAATTGATCCGAACTGACAGATAAGGTGACTGGCATCTTCATCTAGCATGCATCAATGGCATGATACCCTCATATTTCGCAATAGACACAACAATTTATTCTCGATATTTGTCTATCTATTGCGCTAAGATGTCCGTATTGCATGAGACAAGTCCAACAATGCACGCTGACTTCCAGCATGGGGGATTCTCCGTACAGCTAAGGAACACAAACCCGTTAGCTAAGATTGATGTTGATCAGACTACGGAGGAAACTCTCAACAAGGATACACAGACTGCAGGATGCACTCGCGGATTTAGCCTAAAGCCTGGTACATTGACACGCTATTATCTCCCAGCCGAGCACAGGGTATTAGCGCTAAGATAACTCCGGCATCAGATATCATCCAAACTTGCAGACAAACTCACACCCTTGGCAAGGCATGAATAAACAGAGATGAGTTTGATGTAGTGTCACTTGTGGATCGGTTTCACAACAACTGGATAAACCCTATCGGCAGAAATCCATCAGACCTTATCAGTATCTCGGATACCGGATCAGTCGCCACACCTGAGGTTTCTAGCGGCCTTCTTACAGCACATGCACAGGGTCAGAATGCATTATGCTGTATTTATAGAGCAGCATGTCGGAGAGGGTGAGCGTTTCCATGACCCGATCAAGAAACGTAGAGTCAAAACTTTCAGTGAAATCCAAAGAAATTGTGCTGAAAGCTGACCAAAATTTGTTTGGTAACATGGTGCTGGTTGGTCAAAACCAGTTAACGATTAGTGATGTCCTATTTCATCCTTGAAAAATAAGCTATCACAGCCATCCTACTAAACATCTAGAGACCAAAGTCTTGCCGGCTGAGAAAGTTCCCCACCCCTCGAGGCACTACACTGATCGACTGGATGGCACTACTCCAAAGCTTTTATGGTGGGAATTATACATTCACCGATCACTCTGATCATATATTCACTCAGATGCTTCATGCCAGTGGTGAAAGTGAGAGGATCTATGTCATATTTGATGTGTATCGAAGTCAGTCATTCGATAAAAGCTGCCAAAAGAGTTCATCGCGGTTAAGAAAATGGGATCGTCTTCACCAAGATAATGGCTGTACATAAAATACAGAATTGGAGATGTATCTTGGCAAGAATAGAAAGCAAGAGCACACTCACGGTGTGTCTAACTGAAAATTGGAAAGCTCCGGAGAAGAAAGTTCGTCACATGCAGTGATGTTCGTGTAAAACTCACTTGCATAGGTTGGGAAGTAATTAGTGATCTACAATCTGACCAAGATGAGGATGATACAAGCCTACTGAGGCACGTACAAAAATGCAGCAGTTACATACGCATCGCTCATATGCGTAAGTGAAGACGCAGCTGTATTTATAATATGTCTAGCACTGAGTGGAGATATAAACAGTACGATATTTATAAGACGTGGAACCAAATTATCTATCAGGTTTATCAACATTACCAAACTGGCTACCGATATTGGGCCTGAAGTATATACTGCCCTTATGGGACTTCATCCAGGTCAGGACACTGTCAATGCACATGCTGGACAAGGAAAGTTGAACGCATTGAAGATCCTCCTTCGCCACACAAATTTCCGAGAGGCATTTACATCGCTTGGTAAAAACACTGGTTCCTCCCGAATGAAGTATTCTGTACTATCCAGTTCACGTGTCAGCTGGTCTGCCGCAACACATATGTCCTCATGTGAAGACACACTGTGGCAACATACTAGTATCCGTCGGAGCTAACTAGCAGGCTATCTGGCGACGTAACTTAATTTACTGTTCAGACATTCCAACACCCAGCGAAGAACATGGAGGGACATCAAGCGATACCGGCGTTCCAGTTATGAAATGGATGACGGGATCTCCAGCTCCCGATGTCGTGCTAGGACTGATGTCGTGCAAGAGTAGCTGATAATTTTGGCCGACTGACTGTTCATCCATCGTCAACTGACTCAATGTACAGATGCATGCAAGCTGTTATCATGTACCAACATGACGGATGATGACGACTTTCGACCGGATGAAACTGCTTCCTCTGACAGAGATGATGAGTGAATTGATATTTCTCATATTCACACTGTAAGTTGTATTTCCGAAGCACTTGACCATATTGCATTTTCTTCTAGTTTAACCCCAGAGATGTATGGCATTATAGTTTGATAAGGGAGAAACTGTTCAATAGATGTATATTTGTAACAGGTGGGCAATGTTGACACCATAGTCAGAATACACGCATGTTATTGTACTTTAATAAATATATCAAAGTTATATATTATTTATTGCAAATTTATTGGTTAGTGGATCAATATCGGCTAAATAATGAGATGCTCTAATCACCGTTGGTGTATCTGTAATCTGAACTGGGTCTACATATTTTAGACATCAGTTCAATATAGGGCATATGGGTTATGTGACCAGTATAGCTCCAGATCAATATGGACATCCGCGCACTCTGGTCAGCGTCTACTCAGTATATCACATGCCCTGCTTCTAATGCAGAGTAAAGATCCTTAAGTACAAGGCTGCGATAATTCGCTAGAGGATCGGAATCTAGACAGGTCCGAAATGTCATAAAGACCATTACTCCAGTCACTCCAGAAATGTTTTAACACATATTATTATATTACCAGTTCATAAACTTATTGGGAAACAAAATACAATCAATATGGTTAACATTTCAGATACATGTAATTGGTGACATTTCGAACATATACATTGTATATTAAAAAAATGCGAAAACAAATATATTTTTTTTTTACTTATTTGTACTATTATTTCATCACCAAGTGAATATATTACCATTTTGTATTCAATATATCATGTAAAATAACATTGTTAACATTTTTTATCCCGGGGTAAATGTGTCTCAGACAACCCAATTAAATGTTATTATGAAATATGTAAAAGTGATGGCGGCCATTTTGAAAAATGGCCACCAAAATTAGTTTAGCTATGGAATTCAGCTGGCCATCACATTTCTTCCGTGTTGTGACATATCGGGCTAACTGAAAAATATGATGGGGACTTGCCCACTTTTTTGGTAGTCAAATTTCATCTGTCACGTAGGACTAACATACTTTAGTCAATCAACAACGTTTCGCAATGCCATATGAGGCTTATGTAATGTGCTGGGATATAAATGCAATACATCTAAATATAAAGTTCGACCATGTCCAGTTGTGGATAAACGTTTGCCGTGGCACGCGGGATCTGTTTGAACCCTAAGGCCGAAGGTCGCGGGTTCATACCGTTTCCGAGAGGCATGGCAAATGTTTTCCCACGGCGGTACATGGTCAAACATTATTGTTGCATTTCCGTCGGAAACATAGTGTAACCAGAGGGTTGTTTTTCAGACAAAAGCACATGTCTCCTCCCACACCAACACTTCATGTTATCGGGACTTGGAAAATTAAAATGTATGGCAAGAACAGCATATATGAAACTACCTTATCTACGTAATTTAAATAAAAAGAGACACCATATGCAATTGTCACTTGTCAAGGGCCATAACTCTGCCAATACTACATGAATCCACATCAAAAACCCCAGGTGCAAAACTGCACAAAGTGACAAACATTCCTGTACAATTTTGCAGCTCTAACTCAAACACTTTTCGAATATTTGTGATGAAATTTGTGATGCCGATAAAATTGCCAATTTTCTCTAAGTCAAGGGTCATAACTCCATCCTTACTGGATGATTCCGCAAGCAAAACCCCAAGTGCACAACTACACATGCTGATTAAAGGTACATGCCCACTCAGTAGGCACAACAGGTTCTTTATATCAGAGACAACATCATTGAATTCCATATGTTGGTACAATTTGGGTAGTATTTATCAGTCACGGTCCCTCGTTAGGCGGATAATGTCACAGGGCGAGAAAGATATGCTCCGGCTCGGGGCTCGAACCCGGGACCTCTGGTTTACCATACCATCGCTCTAACCGACTGAGCTAGCCGGGCTCGAATAAACATATTCTCCCCATAGTGAGTTACGTACCGTGACAATCATACTTTATAATTTGTTGAAAATATTATTTTTTCAGGTGACGCATTTAATTAGTATAAATAATTAAAAGATATCATGCCCCATTTGCATATGAAAATAACCTGATACCAACGCGTGTCACTATCAGTAAAATAAATATTACTAAATGATTATATCTGTATAGTGGCCACTTGTAATCTTTAGAGCTGGTGGAATTGTGACACAATTATACACTTATTTAATTCCTATAAAGAACATTTTGTGCCTACTGAGTGGGCATGTACCTTTAACATTCCTATATAATTTCATATGTGTTGAGTTACCGGCGACACAAGTTAAAAATCAGCAATGTTCACTAAGTGAAGGGCCGTAACTCAGCCCGTACTCTATGAATCAGCATAAATCACCAGATGCACAACTGTACATGTTGATAAACATTCCTATGTTTCATGACTGTAACTCAAGTAGTTTTCCAGTTATGTGGGACACGAGTTGAAATGACCATAACTCTGCGAATACTGGAAGAATCTAACCTGGTGGACCCTGGATCAGGGAGAATCTCGACTTCAGGGCTTTATCTATAGCCTGCTGCTGTTTCACATTGTTACGGTACAGGGGCTTTATCCTCCGTTCCATGACGGTGTCTGGAATATGCAGGTCTCTCTCACCCAAGTTGTCTGCTTCCTGTCTATGCGCCTTGTCTGCAATATGTTAGTGTGGATTTCAGCACCACATGATGAAAGAAAGTTTTGCCGTGTACACTTTGCAAACACTTTAAAGGCACTGTGTCTCAAATATGGATGTGACTGGAGAAATGGGGGTTATGGGAGTTGAGACCAGCATAGCTCCTGATCAAATAGCATGATATCTGTAGCATGATAATCATCTATATTGCTTGGTCGAACTCACAGGTGATGGGAAAAATAATCTGATAATCTCTCATTGTATAAATAATATACTATGGTTATATACTGTCATGTTATGTTTTTCCCGTCACCTGTGGTTCGAACTATAATATTTCATTTATGAAATAGCGAACAGTGCAGCAGATCCTGATCAGGCTGTGCAAATGCTGAAAAGGCTGATCTGGATCTACACTGGTCACAAAATTCATAAGCCCCATTTCTCCAGTGACGGCCACAAATGATGGCTCATATATTCTATATGTTGTTTAAGTGTTAGAGGTTTGCAAATGACCTACTAGTATATCAACCAAATTCAGTCCGGTTCACTGCTACAATATTGACGTCACATAGGACTGCCAATACAGTTTCAGACTATTTTGATAAAGATCATGTGTTCGAAAATTTAATAAAAAGAGTGACTATATAATATGTGTAACATACAATATTAATGGTGTTATAATAGTAAGGATATGGCACAGAAAATGTACATGTTTCTTGCTCAAAAGTAGTCTATCCTATCAGAAATTGTTAATATTAGTTATTACAAAAGAAATC